>VZTT01073188.1:0-16898 GCA_013400855.1 Buphagus erythrorhynchus
CTTTGCTTTCCTTCTCAAAGCCTAATATATATGAACACTTTAAAAGTGTAAGTGCATAATTTTTATTAACTCTTCCTTTAAAAGGAAAGACCAAATTTATTAAATTCTTGTTTTGCCCTTCATACACCAAGAATCTACAACTAGGGAAAACCACCTCAAAATTCTAGTCCTGATTTTTATTTATAATAAGGTGTTTTTTTCCACCCTTGTGGTACATAAAGAGCTTTCTAGTTGATTTGAATGCATTTTTTACCATCTAAATACTATAAAATAGATTTTCTGAAACTAAGGCTTGAGAATATTTATTTTAGTTTGGTCTCATTGGTACTTTTTAATTGATGAACTTTCCTCACTTTGAACAAATTCTGTCGTCTGCATGTGATCCAATTTACATTTTTCTTGGCTAGTTTACAAAGTGGTGGATTTATGACCTAGTGAAAATAATGAATGAAAAAAGAATTTAAGTGGCCAGTATGAGCTGTTTTCCTCTGCTGTCTGCTGCAGTAACCAAAGTATTTTAGCCTACAGATTTTAATACTAACTTTAATGGTGAGATATCTCTAAAACCTGGAAACATTTACTTCTGACATGCAATTGATTTGTAAATCAGGCATTATCATTGAAAGTTTTGGTTTGGTTTTTGGTCCTTAATTTTGGTTGTAATTTTCATTTAAATTTTCTCTCTGGAGGGCACATTAAAACCCAGGCCAGGCTTGGGGGACTGTGTTGAAATCAGTTGGAAGAGATACTTACATCAAACTCACTGCAAACTCTAGGTGCTTTCCTTGTAAAAAGAAACTTCAAAAAATGGGCCCAGGTCCACCCTACATTGAAGAGCCCAAAAGCACCAATTCAGACTTCATTTTCTTAGGGACAGGGAATACAGCACAGGGTTTGATCTGCATATGCTGTCTAATATATGAGAAATCTTGGAGTCCTGATAGCCTTAATCCCTGCTGCAGAAGTGTATAAAATTTCACAGCTAAGCTGCCAGAAAAGCCAAGACCACACCAGGAAAGCCGTCTGCTTACAAGAAGATACCTGCCAGGTCTTGTCTGCCAAAGCCTGGACTAATGAATGAATACACAATATCCCAATCAATCAAACTGGATTTGTCTTTGCCCCAGGTCTAGGTGAGGTCTGGTATGAGGTGACCATATCTGTCAAGCATGCAGTAGCTGTGGCCAAGAAACTGTCTGTACATTTATGCATTTATCAAGGCAGATATGAATAGAAGTCTTTATTTTTTAACTAAATGTAGTATATACACACACTGGCTGCATATATCTCAATGTATAGTCACACAAAGGGAGAAAAAGTCATATCTGCAAACACACACTGCCAAATTTAGGCATGTCTGTAAGTAGATATCTATATATACATAGTCATTTTATTTTCCTGCTTGATTTTGTTCAAAAATATTTCAGTCAGCATACATTTTTCAGCACAAGCACTAGGACTGTGATTACCTGAAACACTGAAAAATTGCAAACCATAGATTTCCTTTTTTTAACTGTAGTGGAAACCTGTTTCTAGACTTTTAATCTTCTATTACAGTCATTGCTATGTGTTTTCACAAATATGTGTATTTACATGAGAAAAGTAAAGTTGTTGTGTGACAATGAGGAAAAAATTTATGTGGTCCTCACAGCCATGTTAGAGATTGTAGGGACCATTTTAATGTGTAGGAGTTCAGACTGGCAATGGTAGCAGACCTCGTGGTTGCTCTCCTGCACAGGTCTAAACCAGGCAGTATGAGCATTTCACCCAGGGGTGTGAGCAATTCCTTTGAACCTTGGTGTGCTGAAACTGATGACTAGTCCCCACTTCCTGGGAACCTGCTCCTAGGTACAGAACAGGGCAGAGTGAGTCAGAGAGGGGCCTGATAAAAGATAATATGGTCATAGAGTAATCACAGATAAGTCATTGCCCAAGGGATGGGAAGATACTTAAATGAAGTGATAGCCAGATATGTTAGTGAGGTATAGAGAAGACCTGACAGCAGAGTACCTTCCCATTCTGTCATCCTTCACTAATTCAGATCTATCCTTGTGCCTGTCCTAGCTCCAAGGTGGTCTAATGACACAACACACAGTGGTTCACTGCCAGCATATCTGTTTGCAGAAGAGAACTGTAGCATAAAACCTCAAGGATTCCTTGACTCATTCTCATAACAACTTAAAAGTGCCTTGGTTGATGCATGCCTAGATAGGTGCCTCCTCTAGCCACTTAGTTGGACATATCATCCATGTTTTCTTTCAAAATTCAGAGCAACTTTGATCACTTTTACTGCACATACACAGTAAAATGTATTAGCATAAGCATTTTAGAAATTTAAGTTTGAAGTTTCCACTGTGAAGCGATGATGCTGAGAGCCTGAGTTCATCCCCCCACTCCTGTCTGGAGTCTGGCTCCCTGGACCCAAGACCAGCATAGACATGGTGCAGGTGTCTGACCTGCAGTTGTAGCAGAGGTCTGTTCCTCCTTGATGGAGAGCTGCCTTTAAGTTCACACCATCACCTTTGGCCTCTTCCTGGGCTACACTGACTTGGCTTTCTGGCTGGACTTTGGACCTACCTACCTATATGGACTCAAGGATGATCACTGGCCATTGGTTGAACCAGTAACCATCACTGGATCTGCTCTTTTCTTTTTGCTTGGATGGGGTGGGACTGCCCACCCCGCACTGTCCCACTTGCCCTGCCTCAACTCCCTGCTCTTCCTGGTTCTTGGTAGTCACAGAGGGTCTGCCCAGGGGTTTCAGAAAGAGACTTTAGGTAGATGGTGAGAACTTTTAGAGTTATAATCTTTAATTAAAATAATCTAAACCAGTGCTTCATAGTATCCATATTGAGAATGATTATAATTGTACATATGTCAGGCAATGCCTCTGCAGCAGTGTTTTACTGTTGCACAGAGAATATGCTGCTCTCAAGAAAAAAGCTGTTGAGCATCACAGAGGTTATTTTCATGAAAACACTGCATTTTCAAAGATAGGGAGGCTTCCAGGGATCTAGAGTCATTGTCTAGAATGAAAAGCACTAAGGTGGCTAGAGCAGTTGGACTGATGCTTGAAAACCAAGGTGGAGGACCTCATGCAGCTTCATATGTATTGTAGGACCACAGAGTGGTTACAGACACCTCATGTAATCTGAGTGTACACTTCCTATGCAGCCAGCAGGGGGAAATTTGCACCCCTAGAGGCTGAATCATCTTGTCTCAACACAACCAGAATCTATTACCTACTTTCGGTGGCTTATGTGAATCAAAAAAAGAGTCTAGAAAAGTAGATTAAACTGATCTTTAGACTACAAAGTTAGATGAGGTGGTTTCTTGTCTGTATAATGAGGATGATTTCCTGAGCATATTACATAAGAGGAAGGGATGAATAAAGAATATGACAGTTTTGGCTTACGTGGCCTCCACTTTAAAATATACCATAGATCTTTCTGGGGGAGGTTTAGAAAAGGGGAGCATTTTTTGTCCAATGTATTTTGGTCACACAATATGTATTGTGCACTATGTCCAGTTGATTTCACTTGCTGCTCACCTATTGATTTGTCATAACTTCATTGACATTGTTTGGGATCCCAAAGCTCCTGTGGGATCTCCTCCAAGTACACTTTCATATTAAACAGAGGGTCTGTTCTCCCCTAACTATTCAGAAGTAACTTCTATTAACATTAATGAGAGTTATACATATGCATCAAAGGAAGAATAGACCCTGAGGGCATCGTATGGATGGTCCTTCAATATTCTGTGTCTCTCAGTGGGACTTTGTACAGTATGGCACGAAATGTAATGGGTCCATTGACTTTGTATCACTCTAGGTCACTAGCCTTAATACAATGTTAATAGAAAGCTTCTCATTAAGGTCCTAATTATGTGTGTGGTAACAAGACACACACTATATCTTTCATATTACTGCTTCCAAACCACTACAGTGCCTTCTCTCGTAGGAGCAATAGAGGAGTGACCATATGAGGTGACCTCTGCTACATGTGAGCAGCACTCATAAATCCTCATCTGTCAAATGCAATTGCTTTTGGCAGCAGAAGGACATTTTACATCTAGATGCTTCAATCCTGAATCTAAAAAAGAAGTGTATTAAAGTAGTGCTAATACAGCTATCAGATCAAATACATTTTCCATGATTCTGCCTGGGATAGATTAAAATGTAGGTCCCTATGATCAAAGGGCAGTGAATGAAAGCGCAAGACTTGTCTCTGTCCTCCAGTTGCATAAACTCAATGTGTTTGTTTCTTTTTTGTTCAGAGTCTGCAGTGTCTAACACACTACATTTGGGGCTGCAGGTGATGTTTCCCAAACTACCTGTATTATGTAAATGAACTGCTAAAACAACTGAAGTGTCTGATCATTATCAGTCTGAAAGTGGAACAATCAAAACTATAGAAGCTGAGAAGCAGAGCAGTTCCCTGCAATTATCTGTTTTGAAAGAGTACATTGATTTGACATTCCTAAGAAGTCAGAGATGTCTGATTTCATAATATAATTTGTAGAAGTAAAAAAGGCAAGTTAAACATTTGCCTACACATATCATATTTACATGTGTTCAAAGAACTTCCCCAAAACTTTGCAGTCTCACCCAGCAGTATTATTTTTTGAGAGTTGTTCACAGTCGCAGGTTTGCAAACAAATTCAGAAATATGTTCCAACTCAGCTTCCTTTGCTTTTGGGGTTCTCTTCGTATTTCAGTGCTTCTGTGTGTTTATGTGTGTCTTTAATGAATATACAGATGCAGAAAAAGTACTAAAAATAGTTATTCTCCCGTAGGACACATGAATATAGCATTAAGAAAAGCTGTTTTGCCATGTAGCCTCAAAGCTAAAAGAAGGTGAAATAGATGTAATATAGATTTCTGCAGTGTATCAATTCATTCTGTAGTGAGCTGAGCAAATAATTTGAAATGCATAAATCATCCAATTAATGTATCATTTTTTTCCTGCTCATGAAAAATCCAGAAGCAAAACTTACTTGCAATAAAGGGTTTTGACATTAAANTACTTGCAATAAAGGGTTTTGACATTAAAAATATATTAAACTGGAACTCCTTTCGAAAATTATCCAGTGTGCTTTCTATTCTCCTGTGCGATTTTTTCCACATTTCTAAGGACTGGCACTGATATGTGAACAGGTCACAACACTCCACTTCCAGACCACTGTCGTTTCCCTACCTGTATGGTTTTTTACACCCAAATTTCTTCTCATCTATCAATTGAGAGGTGATAGCCATTGATAGAAGGAATAAAGCATTTCAGTTATTCCTCACACTGTGCTTTCCTACCATGCTCTGCTATTTATTTGCTTAGTTACACATATGCCTGAGTACCTTGCTGAATGAGAGCCACAAGGAAGAATGTAAATATTTTAAAACCTTTCTGGGTTAATCATGAACAGCTGTCTCCAAATATTCCATATACAGTATTCAAGATGTGTAACTGAGTTATGAGTGCTTCCCTAAGTCACATGGCATGGTTTCACTCTTTGGTCTATGAGCCATCTCCTGTGTGACTACTCATGCATGTGAATGCCTATGTGTGACTTTGAAATTCACTGGCCATGAATTTCAAGAGAATTAAGCTCCACCGTGTGAGTACTTACTGAATTTGGAAATGAAAGTAATAGTGAATGTGGTCCAAGAGGTTGTGCTGATGAGTGCCAAGGAACCTCAGCAAGAGACCTTTTCTTAGCAAAATCCTCGATCTGTGTTTCTCCCAGCCCAGGTGGAGCTGGCCACATGTCAGGGCCTCGTCTTCCAGAGGAAAAATGTCTCATTGGTACAAGCTGTTGTTTCAAAAATGCAACTAGAGCAGAGTGAGAGTTTTGAGGGAACACTTTTATTTGCCAATAACAAAACTTCAGATCTATTGAGTACTGAAGAGTGAGTGCCTCAGAGGATTTAGGCATCATTCAGTTTTTTTATTGAAATCAGCCTCCGTGTAAGCTACCTAGGTAAAAAAAGGTTATATGGCAGTAGATGTGCCTTTTGAGGCAGGAAGAGAATTCTTCTCAGATAAATATTCTTAAGGATAATTTATTTCAATAACCTGATTGAGACATTTGAGTGATGTGTAGGGCGGCAGTGAAATATTCCTCCCATACTTGAGAAGTGAGAAGTGTCCACACATTCAGAAATATTTATGTTTTTCCAAACTGATTCAGCTTTTCTCTTCTTCCAATGTCCTGGGGAACATGCTGGGAAAAGAGCACAAGAGAAAATGAAATAGAGAACTGCTTCAATTAAATGTAATTTTAAGTGGCATGAAATTAAGCAAACCAGGAGTAAGAAAATAAACAGAGCAGCCCCAGATTTTCCTTAGTGTAAGTTCTTTGACTTCAGTAGTTACATGAAAAATATAATTTTACTCCCTCCCTCTCTCTCTCTCTGTTTCTATGCCTGAATTCTTGATGTCAGCTTAAAAAGGAGAGTGAGAGGGAGAGAGAAAAAGAGAGAGAAGAGCGTATGGAAATTAACATTTCAGCTTTCAGAAATGTACATTTAATGAAAAGTTTGGAAATAACCAACCTTTCATGGCCCAAAGAATTACTGAAAAAAGATCTTCTGTGTTTGCAACCTTGTTGGCAGTCAGGCTGTCTTGGGCAGCAGTAATTTTCAGTCAGAGGATTGCCATAAAAGCCTGAAAACCCACAGAGCTAATAGAAAACAGGCAGAGAAAGTGAAGTCTAACCCAGGAATTCATAGGCTGAGGCTTCCAAGCTCAGTTCAGCTGTGTGAGGTCTGGCTGAGTCACGCACTGCCACAGATTGAACTGGTACATCTAGAATAGCACCAGACTGAAGAGCCTGGCGTGTAAAGTCTGGGGTTAGGCTCCAAACACTTTCCTGGTGAGATTTCATCCAAGGGAGTATTAGCCAGCAGCCTCCCTGCCTGCTAGGGAGCATCCCTGTTTTTAATTCTCTGCCCTTCTATGTTTAACTTCCCATAAATATCAAGGGGATTAATTTGTGCTGGTCCCTGCTTTAAACTGAGGCAGTACCATGCATGATGCATCTTTATGCTTTCAGACACTTTCTGGTGTGTAAATCAGTCACTGTGGACTGATACAGGCAAACCTTTGGGGAGTGCTACAAGAAGAGTAGTGAAAGGAGACATGCTAGGAAATCAGGGGGAAGGACATATGTATGATTGCATTAACATATAAACACAGACTGAGAATAAAATCAGTATGAGTCATTTAATAAAGAAAACAAATTTGGACATTTGCTTCTAGACTTATTTTCTTTGTAAGCTGTTGAGAAATATTTTAAATTAAGCAGAATTCCCCCACTGGTAAGTAAGAAACAAAGAAGACTGGAAATTGTTAATACAATTTAGTAAGGGATCAGAAAACCCTTTTTAATTAAATCATTGGCTCCTAGAGGACAGTATATTTTATTTTTTTAAATATGTTTTCCCACTCTTCTGAGGAAATGGGCAGAATTCTTTATGATGGTACACATGACGTAATAACCTTACTTTACATGATGTAATAACCCTACTTTTAGCCACCACGTACATCATGACCTTAAATCTACACTTCCTCTTGCACTGATGCAAGTGGCAGAGAGGCTGAAATTGGCTGGGTTTCCCTTTCCTCTGCAGTACCTGACAGTGCTGCATATCTCTTAAGTCTGTTTGCATGGTTTAGGACTCTGAGACCACTAAAAGCAAATAAAAGCAAGAAGAAATGGGTAAACACATAGAAAACCCACAAAAATGTAAACATAGGTGCACGTGTATGTGAGCTCAGCTAGGGAAGGCTAAAGCTAATCATTCAGCATGATTGTTGGAAAGATTATAAAATAGAAAAGAAGTAGAAGAGAACACAAAAAAAAAAAATCAAGACACACTCTACCTGGAGACACCTTCAGATGCTGACAACGAGAACAGTAATGGGCTAGGTGCTGCCTTAGGAATGGAATCACAAATGGGAAAGGTCATGGCTGGGAAGAGAGACTTCAGGACATTGCTGCTCCCCCAAAGCAGACAGCATTCAGATCTGATGTGTTTGTCTGGCTCCTACATCTTCTGCACTGGGGTAAATTTCATACACACAGCAGCTCCTGTGTTGGGAAAGTTCTGATCCCCATTTGCCTCCCAGCTTCAAACCATCTTCAGTAGCAGACACTGTAACAAGGAAAACTTTTAGTGCACTCTAGCTATGAGATAGAGAGTTACTTGGGCAATGATTTTCTGAGCTTCAGAAGATCTGAAAATGGAAATTAATATGAAAAATTTAGGTGGGGATTAGGAGGGGGTTACTGATAAATGGGTAGAACTAGAAGCACATAAAAAACATTGGAGGGTGAGCCTCTAAAACTGGGGAAGTTTCAGAAATTCACGTTGGATAAGGCTCAAAAAATTCTGCTCATGTGAATGGAAGCTCCAAAGTATCTGTATCATCCTGGAATGGTAGATGTTTGCAGGACAGGATTTTTTTAGGACTTTAGGACAGCAGCAAAGTTAGATGAGCTTTTTTTATGCCTGAATGATACTTTACATGGATAACTTAGTGTTTATCTCCACTCTCTCAATGGTTTTGGATTTGGTTTGGTGTTTGGATTAGCTCTTATTTTATCTGGCTGCCCTTAAGAAGAGTACATTTACATTTTGTTCCCTGCAATATAGAGCTATGTGGCTTCCCTAGGGAGCCTGGTAGCCTGACAGTCTGTTTCTGGGCACACTTACTAGTTTGAAGAGCTTTTCAGGACAGTAGGCAATTGAGGACATTTTCCACGAACAGCAAAATCCTGAAATCAGCAGCAAACTTTTTATCAAAACCAGATCACCTTTTCAGGACAGTGCCCTATTACACTATATGTTGTCCTGTCCTTCATTTGGCAGGTTTATGTCCTACTTTGAGGTGCCAAAGATGCTAGTGTTTGAGCTAGGGTGGCTGTCACCCTGGTAAGGCTTTGAGTTAACAGCTGTGGATTCTTTGCTGTTGGTGATTCCTGCTTTAACTATGTGGTAGGAGGGTCATCTTGGTACGATTTGGGGCTGTTCAGATGTGTGTGGGTCACTTCAGTTGAAAAGAATTTCATAAATACACAGTGCAATGTAAGATACAGCTCTGGACATAGAAAATTAATACTGTGTTAACCTATGGCTCAAGCTGGAATGTGTTCTGTTGACTCTCATGTTTTTATCAGCTTTGACCATCCACTCACACCAGTGCAGTATGTGTCATTGTTTGCTGCTTGGTAATAAAAAGGTGGGAAGGTTGAATTTGTTCTTCCATAATTTCCTTCCTCTAATTTCCCTTCTTGTAGTGATTATAAAAGTTCTTGTAGAGCCCTATAAAATTTAGTAACTACAGGACCAGAGCCTGAATCTGTACTGAAGCCTGGACAAAGATAGTGGGAAAGTCCAGAACAGTCCCTGCTCACCTTTCACTCCCTGCACCCACAGGGTAGACCCAAACTTGAGCTGCATTTTTACCTGCTATGTCCACTATGAAGGCAAATGCCTGGAATGGCTTATTCTGTTCAGCTTAAAAAGAGCAGTGCTATATCAGCTGGACTATGAATTTTTCTCTGTTCAGGAAATCTGTTTAAAAAAAGGAAAATTAAAAACTACTTAGTCCCTCAAACTTGAAAGTCAAGATATTCCCACACTGCATAGGCCAAATCCTGAAGGGCTTTATGATACATTTCTCCTGTGCAGGGATGCCAAACACACGAGGAATCTCTACACATGCACAGCAGAGAAAAATCTCTGGCAGCTGTTCACATTTCCTTGTGGAGGGATGGGGGAGGAAGTAGGTGTTTTGGGGCCCAAGTCAGTAGCTTTGGACAGCACACAAAAGCTTCAGAGTCAGTGTCAGAGTGGGGAGCAATGAGCAGTGTCCACCAGTCTGCAGCCAACAGGCAGCAGCAGCCTGCAGCCCAGCTGTGGGCCAGGTCTGTGGTTTGGAGGCCCCTGAGCTCTTGGGACTGAGGATTCCTTTTTACTCAGGTTGGCAGTGCTACAGGCATCAGACTTCTTCTAAAAGTCTCCACCCCATTTCTCAGGATTTGATTTTGAACTTATTAGAAGGCAATTTTCTCTAAGACAGCATATTTTGATTACATTGAGAAAGCACACTGCAGTGTTGGTTTTTTTTCCTCCTTTATGAACAGTTTTTGTCTTCCAATGTATGAAATATTTATTTGGGGTTTTTCTTGGACTTACATTTCAGTGGCATGACTGTAAATCTGCCTGCAGAAGTCCAGTAACTTTCTTACACTTTGCAGCCTAAGTGGAAGCCTCAGTTGGGCAAGTTTAAAATGAAAAGTTCTGGTGCTCGTTACAATAGCAAAACCTTTTAATAGCACCAGAGAGGCAGGGGAACTTCACCAGATAACTAAATCCATTGATCTCTAATCCTTTGGGCCATACTTACTGTGGAAGACTTGTATGCATGGCTTCAATCCAGAACCGCATGCTGCCAAAAAACGCTTAGTACGTTAGCAGCCAACAAAAATGTAAGAGGTCTGCTCTGCATGTGGGAAACAACATAAAAAGAAGTGGTTTTTTAGCTTAGTCTGACAAACGTTAGCATATAACACTGATATTAAAATGAAATGGCAGAAAGTCTCAATCATATCTTGGATGTTGGGGGACTTATATGTGCTAATTAAAAGGGACTGGGTGGCACTTTAGGCTGCTCTGTTGTAAGTTTCTTCTCAAGTACTCCAGTTCAAAACCTTCCTCAGGGAAGAAGCTGCTATTAATGTACATTTCTTGCAGGCTGAAACATTAAAAAGAGACATCTACTAAAGACAGATGCATTTCCTCCTCTATTTAGACACAAATACAGATGTTATTCATATCAAATATATATCATTCTCTGTCTCTGGTGACTGATCTTAAGGAACTATAAAATCTAGCTAAATATATTTATAGCTTTGTAGTAGTGCCTATACCCAGATAACTCTTAATGCACTTCTTTATAAATATCAATTAATAATGCACATCAGAGGCAGGTCTGTATTAAATAAATGTTCATCCTATGTTTTCCAGGTACCACTGACTGTCTCAGAGACTCTTTAACTGCAGAAATAGTTGCATTTTTTTAGATAATATCACTAAGTCATACTGACCCTTGTGGTTTTCACTGTGTATGTGATACTTTCCACTTTTCAGCTTACCAGTATTTTATTTGTGCATGTGTACACACACATGCACACATCCCACATAAACTCCGTAAAAATTACCTTTCAGAGTGCTTTTCAAAAAAATTCTTTGTGTGTGTTAAAGGACCTACACATGGAATTCTTTTCAAGCAGAGAATGGCAGGCACTATATCAATGGACAAACACCCCACACAGGACAACCATTGATTTTCGTTTGTATCAGGGTGACATAAAAAACCCCATAAATTTCTCCATTTCTCTGACTACAGTGTTCAGAGATATTTCTTACAGTCAAGTTCCAGCTTCCTGAGGTCTTGTGCAACTCTTTTTCTTGTTGGGACTTTCTTCAAATAATGGAGACACCAGGTGAGGATGACCACAGTTGGGGTGAGGTCATGGACACATCTGATACCTTCCAGAAATACCCCTTAATCTGGTACTTGTTCCCATTTTTACAAAGATGACCTGGCAAAATCAGATACATTCTTCAGCATGTATCTCTTAAAAGTCTAGAGCAAACACCATAATACTCAGGATTTGTGGAAGATTTGGTCTGGAATTTGTACATCTAGTAACACTGGTGTATTTATAGGTGCAAACTGGACATGTCTAAAACATATTCTGAGCAAATGTTTTTCACTCAAGTTCCAGCCCATGTTCACAGTCACCTTCTAATTCCATCACATGGACAAAAGCCTTTGAATAGGTGTAAGGTTTTAGTCACACAGGAATAATCATGGCCTGAGTTACTCCCTGGAATGTGCCCAAAGCACACAACAGCCCACACTGTGGATGGGCAGGGCATGCTCACATAACATGCAAACCCTGTGGTTCATGTCACCTATCTCAGCTCTGGTGCCCTTCCAGAAATGGCTCAGAGGTTGCACGTTGCAAGACATGTGGAATTTATGGCTGACCTGAGCTTGGATCACCCTACAACAGAATGACTGTGCCATGCTGTGATCAAGTGTCCAGCGACCATCAATAGGAATGCACAGACCTGAGCCAGGGAAAATACCAGACTTCACCCTGCTGCTGAAGCCAAGCTCTCAGGGTGCTTTGCAAAGCCTGCTTCAGATGCCTCTCTTCACAAATCTAACACAACACACCAGCTCTGTACAGCCAACAAGATCAGGGACAGGTAAATAATTTAGGCACTCTGAGGAGCCAATCAGCAACTCACAATCTAGGCTTTTTAGACAGACTTTTGGTAATGTATCCATAAGTTAGAATGGAGCCACTAGGCATCATTGACAAACATGTCATCTTCCTCAATGTGCTTGGAATTAAAGACATTTCACAGAGAAAAATAAGCTATTAATATCCTGTGTTTATAATGCTGCATTTCTTTGCTTTTTTTTTTGTACTTCTGAAAACCCTACAATAATCTCCAGTTCTAATTCTACCAGATCCCTTTCTTCTAGTTCACAACAATGAGATATTACAATATCCTCTGGAAGACAGAGGCACTGACAGAATGCACTCCAGCACTGTGTGTTCTACCATACCACAGCACAATGGGACACCATTACTGGAAACCAAGACTGCTCAATCTTGTTATGTCCTTCCAGAGCCAAATCCTGCTTGACTTACTCATGCAAAAATCCTATTGGATTCAGTGGGCATTTTGCCTGAGAGGGGGGCACTGAAGAGCTCTCCCTCTTATTTTTCAGGCTTTTCCCTGGTGAGGGGCCTGAGCATTCAAGATGTTGAGTTGCTGCTGGGTGGCCCAGGACCATGTATCTTCTCAAGAGAGCTCCAGTAACCCCTAAGACAAATTAATCAGGTGATTAAGGAACAGTGATTTCTGATGAGCTTTGTCTTTTCAGTTTTGTTTTGTTAATCCATTAAAACAAACCCTCAATCAAATGCTTTTATTTTTAAAGTGTTTTGAAATAACAATGTTTTATTTACTTGAGATAAATAATACTAGTTGCTTGTGAAAGCAGATCATTCAAAACCAAGAGAAAAACATTTCCTCTCTTCACTCAAAAATTGTAAGCTGCCAGGAGGGTTTTCTTGACACAGCGTCATGTTTGTGCTCTAGCCCTTCAGACCAATTATCTCCACCCCAGATTATACTGAGTTTTTTGTCCAAGCAGAAAAATATTTAACTTAGACTGGGGGGAAAAACCCCCAAACAGATGCAACAGAACCTTCCCTCCTTTCCCCCCCCACCATTTAAAAAGCATTAGTAGCTTCTAACTGACCTGTTGAAAATTCAGAGTATTTTCACTTTCTTATGATTATTTAATCTAACAAATTCATATGACTTGTTTAACCAGTTATTGCTGTCCTGATAAAACACAAATGAACCTATTAATGCAAGAACTGTACCTAGATAATGATCCATCAACCCTTCCTTTTTGAACCCCAGGATCTGGCCTGTTGAACATGCATTGATTTTGTATGATACAATAATTCATCAGATTTCTGACAGAACCCCACACATGAACCTCCAGATTAGACTATGGACTTGACATACCTTAGAGAACAACTGATGACTGCCACTCAAGAACATTTGGATATTTTCACATGTGGATTTCAATAGAATCAGTCATATGATCAAACCTCTGATTCTTTCTCCCACCAAACTTAACCTAAGGACTAAAATTGTAGATTTGTCACTTAACAACACCTTCTGCAGCTTCTTTCTTTTGTGCTTTCACAATGATTTCCAAACATTTGGTGCCTATTGCTCACCCAAGAACCTTAACATAGCAGCCAACTATAAATCTGTTTCTTTTCCCAACAACCATAAGAGTTTAAAATCCAAAAATCCTCTTTCACAGATTTTAAGGACTCTTCAGAAGGTCAAGTCACCGTCTGTAGACATATTACTGTTGATGCATTTTCCAGTTCATGTTATCTAAGAAACAGTGAGCAGTTATCGCCATTTGATTACATCCTCCCCCACCAACCCCCTCAATAAAGCAGGATAAATATATATTGGTTTTGAAGGATAATTTTGGTCAGAATTTCCTGTAACAGATCAGTTCCTTAGCATGTGAGTCCACCTTTTCCTCTCTCTAAATATGCTCCAGCTGGTTCTGTGGAGAATTGTGACGCATGTATAAAGTCAACAGGAGTGCCCTTCTTGGAAGGTTAATGCATAAATTATATTCCTCCTCCCTATTCATTTCTTCTGATGTTTGAGTGAATGGTTGCAGCAGTAATAATTAAGTAACATGGACTTATATAAAGGAGGTAGGGATCATGTCATTACACTTGCATGCATATAAAGTACCCCTTTTTATGGAAAACGAGGTATTATTGCCAAAGATACTCATAAACAAGGAAAATAAGAAGAGGATGTTCTCCTCACCCAGACTCCTCAAGTAAACTCCATGTCACTCAAACTCTACAAGTAACAGAATACCAACTCACTATGACTTCTTTTATGTTTTGGATCCCATTTTGCATAAGCAACTATACGAGGGGGAGATACTTACATCAGAATTAGTAAGCAGGATTTCATAGGATTTCAGGAGCACACAAGTTTTTAGCATCCCATTTATTTAAGCTGTATCTGATTTTCTTCCTTGACTGAAGGCAGTATCTTTCACACTATTGAGAAGAACTGAATTCTTATGGGCTATTGGAAGTCATGAAAAATTTCTGGCTGTAGATTGGATGGGCTTTTGAGTGATCTCAGGCATTGATCAGCATGGCTGCCCAATGAGTAACCTTCACTGGTTAGAGGACCAACTCCAGAATGCATTTAGACTAAAATGCACATGGCTTGCATAGCTAAACAGGAATCAAGCTGCTGAAGCACTCAAGAATACTCCTCCAACACAAAAAGTAAGGGTTACCATAGGACATATTCACAAAATTTTGTTTACGTTAGTTAGCTAGGACAGCAAGGTGTGGTCATACATGCCTTAGCCCTGGCTGTATTGTGCTTGCAAGCCTAATTTCACTGTTGTTGCTGGATGGAAAAAGGCCAGGCAGGCTGGAAAACACGTCTTCATTTTGATGGGTAGGCACTCCCTCCAAAGCTTTGCAGTGGGAGTCCTATCTGCACCTGTCATTTCCAGAGCCATTTCTACAGCTCAGTTTGATGAAGTTCTTGGTTCTAACTGGCATAAAGAGTTCACTGAAATGATGGAGAAAATGTATCTTTGCCTTCTTTTTTCTAAAGTATCAACTGTAGCAATGTTTTGTACTGGTGGAGCTCTTAGATATGTTTCAGTTTAATACCACGGCATCAGCTGTAGTACATCTTTCCTGCTAAACAGTAAAGTAAAACCTAACCCCAGGTCAGTATCCTTAATTTCCACCAGGGAGTATAATAATAAGTTTTGTTGTTTGTTTTTTTTTCCCCCTTAAACTGGTGAGCTGTGACAGAGTTATTTTGCAACTTAAGATGTCTGCAAATTATTCTTCTTTCCTCTTTGGCATTACTCCTCCCTGAGCTGATATAAGTAGTGTTTAGTAAACACTTTAGCAAGGTAAGGTTTGTATATTCACAAAACTAGAGAAATGCACAAAAGTAATTTCTGGAGTTGGTTAAACATCTCTACAGCTAACTTTGTGAAAGAAGGATTGTTGAGTTGAACTATTAGGTGCTGAAGTGTAGAGCAAGAAGAGCCGACATCTTTCGTGTGATAATTGAAGTCATTTCAATTCATTTCCTTCTTGGTTGGACAGAAACATGTTTTTAATAGTAAAGAAATCTTGAGGGAATCCATTGACCTAACCAGTCTTATAATGCAAGAAGCTAATGGACAAAAATGATATTCATCTTCAGTTTATAATAGCATTTTCTTTTCACAGAACTAAAACCATACAAAGGCAAAGTATATTATAAGAGCAACTGCTACTCTGGTAGATACATGACCTTTGTTTTATGTAACAATTACTGGGTTGGTGGAAAAATAAAATAAAAAACCCAACAAATTTTTATGCTAAGATAATAAATTATAAATTATGAAAGTCTAAGGCACTAAGCAACTTGTAAGCAACAGTCCTGTCTCTTAGCAACGAGCCATGGAAAGCAGCTTGTTGATACGAATAGAGCAGACAGGATTGTTTTGCAATGATTACCACCAAGGAACTAAGAACAACATTTTAACACCTGCCTCAGGGCACTTCTGCACCTAGCTATCCATCTCTCCAGTGGCCCACAAAGCCTGGGCTGGATGCCAAGCAGCTTCTGAGTCCTGCCTTCTTCCCAGAGCTGGCCCACTGCAACAAAAAGGACCCTAGAGGAAAGATCAAAGAGGTAGAGTTCAGGTGTGTTGCACACTTGTGCCTGCTTCTATTTCTTTAAATGACTTTTTACAAAAAAAAAATGCGTGATCATTAGTGTAAATGTTTATTTTTTTCTCTCTCTCTGCCCCTTTAGTGCTGTGTCTAATCTATACTTAGCATTATGAATGAACGCAGACAAGTTTTTGATATTAAGCCAACATTTTTTTACTGTAGTTTTATTCTTAAATACCCAGCATTAAGAGTTGGAGGAACAGTGCAATCAGCAGCACCTTGTTGTCGTTTTGCCATTGTGCTGGTTTCAAAAACATACAAAGAAAATATTTTAAGGAATAAAGTGTCTCCTAAGTCCCTGAACTAACATCAGTGGTGTCTCATTCATTCTCTCGGGTAGAACATTACGATAGTGAAGGGAAGCTGTAGAGAAGAGTTGTAAAAGTTATGGGAAAAGAAGGGTGATGTGAAATCCAGGCAAATGAGGAAAAACCTTAAGAGAGGAGTGAAAATGAAAGAGGGAAGGGAAGGGAAGGGAAGGGAAGGGAAGG
>VZTT01073188.1:19777-35495 GCA_013400855.1 Buphagus erythrorhynchus
AATTCTTAGGGCCAGATTCTAAAAGAAGTGCTTATGTGAAGTGAAAAAGAAATTTAAAAAAGAAAAACGATTACAAAAAGATGATTAAAGAATCAGCCCAGAATATTAACCCCAGATTTCCACCAAACTTCCACATGACAGAAGCTCAAGAACATTTCACAGGTACAGACACAGAAAAAGTATCTACTTACAATAATACTAATAATACTGTTTCTCTATATTAGCTACATTATAAAACAGATTATTTTGATAGCAAAACCATATTGTTAATATCTTCTGTATGAGTTGTATCAGTATTAAATAAGCAAGTTTCAGTGTAATTAATACAAGCGATCTTGTATCTCAGTTACATGTATCTTATCTGGAAGAAGGCATTTTAACAGAGATGTATTCTTTAATGNAACGATTACAAAAAGATGATTAAAGAATCAGCCCAGAATATTAACCCCAGATTTCCACCAAACTTCCACATGACAGAAGCTCAAGAACATTTCACAGGTACAGACACAGAAAAAGTATCTACTTACAATAATACTAATAATACTGTTTCTCTATATTAGCTACATTATAAAACAGATTATTTTGATAGCAAAACCATATTGTTAATATCTTCTGTATGAGTTGTATCAGTNTCCTTATTTTCCTCTGGAAGGCACCTACCTTGATACTAACCAGCCCCAAGCATGTTTATTATAACTGTCCAACAGAGGTAAATACCTGTGCTGATTCATTAAAATTCTTGTTCAGATCTGATCAAAACCTGGATGTCAAATCTGCGGTCTGCCCATGCAGGCTTCCCCACGCCAGCCTTTTTCAGACCTGCCAAGTTACCAGGCCTCTGGCTATTAACAATTTTATTCAGAGGTTTCAGCAGAAAAATGGACAAGTGAGAAGCAAGAATGGAAAATCCTGTTTAAATCATCTACTCTATTTCCATGTCACTGCTGGAAACTTTGCTAAATTTACAGACTTTGCTGTCATCAGTGCTAAAAGAGGTTTCTGTGTACAGCTTTTGCTGCATCAGATCCATGCAGCAAGCTGTTAAAAAAGATGGGGTAGATGGATGTGATTTTGACCTTTCCAGAATGAGTTATGCCTCTCTGGATATAGAAAGACCTAAACCAGAGTTTGTGCACACTGGTGTGAGTATTTCCACCAACTCCACTGAGCCTTGGGGCAGCCCTGAGGGGAAGAGAAACAAAAATGATGGCTTGTGTTTGTCCCCACCACCAACTTCCCATACTTATATACCCAGAGTGAAGTAAGACTCTATAGACCTGGCCTTGGACTCTTCTTTTGTGGGCAGAAGGGACAGAGGTTACTCTGCTGATGTTTTGAGCTGTCTAAGCACAAGATATTCCCAAAACTGAAACTGGATAATGTAGCACAGTGGTGCCTCTCAACACCTTTTCCTGCAGAGATCATTTGATTAAGCATGACATGTAAAACCTAAAGCACAGAGCATTTGTTTCGTAGGGTGTACCTATGACACTAGGAAAATTGGCAGAGTGCATGTCTGGCTGTGAGACATGGTCAGAAGTCTGTAAGTGAAATGTTACCTTCCAGTGCCCAAGCACAACTCAGTGCCTCTGTATTCCCCCTTTCAGGCACTGAAAAGGAAATATGGGAGAAAATAAAGCAAAAATGTGTCTTTGTGCCACTGTAAATCAGGTTCAGAGATGCTCTCCTTTGGCTCAGCCACCAATTAGCCTTTCTTGGGCTTCTTTACTTACAGAAATGGATGAAGGACATGTTTGGCACATCCTCCTTCTAGTCCAACCCTCCCTCCTTACATCCCAGTCCGGAAGCAGCCTATATGCCAGACCCTGTGATGGCAGTATTCAGAAGGGAACATAGCACAGAGAACATGCCTGAGAGCCCATTACCAGGCACTGCTTGGTCCAGTTGCACTGGAGAGGTCAGATTTGTGATCTGATAAACTGTGCAAATTCAAGTGCAACTCTTACCTGCCCCCAAAATTTTCATTATTGGGCTCACGCACTGCAATACCATGCTAAATTATTTCAAAGATTTTTTTGGCTCTGAAAAACACATTTCAATCACGTTGATTTCCCTTTGCTGCTCTACCTAAAAAGGCATGTCCAGGAAGTATTTATTTTCAGGTAAAGAGGCAGCTTTCATAGTCTCTTTCATCTTTTAATGAGACACAAAAAATATACTACTTTAAATCAACAGCACTGAGTCCAATTAAAATATATGAAAAATGATATCTAGTTTACTGTCAGACTTTGCAGATGTCTTGCATCTTACAGACAAAAAAATCCTATACACTTGCTTGTCAAAGAAAAATAATTTAAATATTAACTTTTTCCTGGTTTGTTATTTAAAAGAATCATGTTTTTTAATTGCTAGCATATATTCATATTGTCCTCATTTCTGTCAGCAAAATAGTTCTAAACAACCTCATTTTAGCAAGCAAATTTATTACAGTTATAAATAAAGTGATTATTTCAGCAGCTGTAAAATGTTCCAATATACACTACAACTACTCTTTCAGTAAAAGTTCTAAAGGCATCATTTCATGCATTCCATGCTATGAGCAGTAGTGGTCCAGGGTTGGAGAAGCTACTTTTCCTCAAACCAGTTTTAATGAACCCAGAAACTCCCCTTAGTCCCACAAGTCACAATAAAACTCCATTCAGTACTACCTTGACTAGTCTAATAGCAAGAAATTCTTGAACAAATAAAATGGACACCAGAAGTTCGCTTCTTGATGCAAGCAAGAGCCCCCCTGCCCCACCTTTCCACAAAAAAATCTTCTCACCCCTAAAACATTAAAAATCAGGAAAAACATTTCAGGGACTTCTCTGTAATAAGCATATCATTTTGAATCTATGTGGTGTTTTGTTGTTGGGTTTTGGTTTTTTGTTTCCTATCAGATGTACTGAAAAGGTTTTATTTAATGTGCCTTTATTTCAGCATAACAAGGAATATCTGGTTTCAGATCTCCCCTCTATTCTATCTTGAAGATAGGATCAGTTTACTGAAGGCTGAGAGAAAAAAAATCACAAGTGCTGCTGCAGTCATTGTGAATTTTGTCTCTGACTTCAGAGAGGCCAAGATTTCTCTCTCAATAGTCCCTTGTTTATAGAACACAGTATCACCTTAGGCCTTTTGGCCATACGATTGCACTTTAACCTGGAAACTTTTATTTAGGCTTCTGCCCTTTCTTCTCCCCTAGCCCTGCTTCATGCTCTCCTTTGAATCTGAGTTTAGAAGAGTGGAGGAGCGGAGTCAGTCACTCAGGACAGGGCTTGGAGGTTCAGAGAAGGGAGCACTACCCTTTACCACAAACACATCTGTGGTCATTAAATTTAGCAGGGTTCAAGGAAGTCCATCAGGACAAGCCCAGTTCAGCCTTCCTCAGCCTTTTCTCTACTAGAAAAATTTCTTACAGATCCCTCAGCTGCCTGTTCCAGATATCCTATAAAACTGAAGCTGAGCTTCAGTAGCTACCATCCAGACACCACTGACTGATGCCTGTAACTCACTGCCAAAATGTAGGAGCAAGAGCGTGCAAACTAATAATTGCAGCAAATGTGCATTTAAAATTTAGCCTGTTTTCCACTAACAAGCAGAAATAACATCCCATCCCACTTCCATCTAGGAGCTAATAATACTGTCAGCTAAACTTCCTGAGTTCTTTTCAGCCACGAACCACGGAATGCCGAAATCAACAGGAACTTTTCCTAATCCGAGCACTGTTTTGCAAAGGACAGCTGCAAGTCTTCTCCCACCCACACCCAGAACAAGGTTCCTTCATTTATGAAATGCCCATAACTAGCAAAGATGTTTTCATTCCTACCTTCCCTGGCAAAGCCCCAGATACAAGCAGCAACAAGCACAGGAAGCTTGATAATCTGCCAAACCTGACTCCAGCATTCTTTGCTCCTCACATGACAGATCAGATACTTGGTCAAAACATCTCTGACAATGCTGTTGTCCCTCCAATATCTAGGTAGCCTGACTTTTTAGGGAAAGCTAGATGTATTTGTTACTGCCTCTTCTATTTGCCCTGCACAGCCTCTAGACACTTAACTGTATTAATTACCTCTCTTTCCTTCATTTCTATGCAACATTGTCATCTTTAAATACAGAAAACTTGTCATTGACAGTCACTTTCTCAGAACAAAGCATGATTTTTTTTTTTTTTTTTTGCTATTAAAATTAAGCATTTTGTGTCCAGTTTTCTTAGAAATTGTGCCCTGGATAAATCTAAGGCAAGGAATTTTAAGAACTCTCCAGTGATCCATCATTTCACTGATTCTGAAATTATTAAACCTGAAGTGAAAGCAGTTTTGTACAGTTTGAGTGTGCCAGTATGGAAATTTTATCTAGTTCAAACTGTCCATTTTTAACCTGTATCACTTTCTAAAGAAATCAGACACAGGGTTACATATTCTCATTTGAGTTTAAAAGTACCATGCATGATGTTTTGTTTTCCACCCTTCTGTTCTATTTTCCTGCCTCTCTCCAAGGTCCAGGTCTGATCCTTCTGACACAGTTCATTAACCTGGCAAAGAGAAAACCTGGGCTTTAATTCCAACTTTTCATTGCCCTTCTTGGTGTCCTTAGGAAATCACTTTACCTCTGCCCCTCTGCTTCCAGTCTCACTTCCTACTTGCAAACACAGACAAGACCATAATTTTCACTCTATGTTTATCCAATGCATCCAAATGGGATGTTGGTGGTGAAAGTAAACCAGCTGCTGTATAGTCTCAATAAATTATCATAACACCCCTAATTCATTCAGTGCCATTAATGTTGGGGGAATATTAAGTAAATCAGTGCTTTATTTGTATCAGTTTTCTAATGAGGAGGGAACATTTTCATCTTTCTTGTCTAGTTTGAGTGCATGAAACTTAAAGAAAATTAAAAAGCCTAGATATATACTGCCATTGCAGTGTGGAAAATTCAGTCAGAAATTACATTACATTCTTTTCTAAGGAAAGGAAGTCACTGGTAATATATAACATATCATGAAGAAACACAAACAACCCAGCAAGGCCTCTTCCTCTCTTTTTCCCCCCGAGGGTCAATGGTTACTTCACAGGCCATTTCAGCATCTGTTTGTGCTGAAAAAGGTGCATGTACCTGTGACCTGGATGAATAATGGTGGCAATGCTTTAACCCCAAATGAGATGCAGCATGGAAGTGTCTGACATGAGGCAGATGCCACAGTGCTGATGCCACCACTGCAGCTGTGGGGGCTAGAAGGGCTGGTCTTTTCATTATTTAGACAATTCATTAACAATCAAGGCACAGCACAACTGGTGAACACCTTGCATGGTCACTTCCATGTTGAATTCTTATAAACAAATTTGCATCATCTGGTGGCTTTCAGCACTGCACAGTCAGGTTGCTTGAATGTGCCAATTTCTGGCCTGACTTCAGTATTACTGCCTGCTGACAGAAGGGTGCTGCTGGGACAAGCATGCCTGGAAAATGAGGGATAATGAAGATGCTCTGTTTTACAGGATCTTTTTGGGAGATGTACCAGTTTCATGGGAAGTTTTGTTTCTCCCAGGACAAAAGCTACTGCATTGGCTAAGAGAAGGAGGAGTATTACATGATGATGGATGTGTGAAAATGACACACCAAAACAAAACAGCACGCCCCGTTTCTTCCCTAGGGGAGAGAGTGGAAGAACAAACCACATGTGACAATGTCAGTCATGTTGTTTAATGGGCTGCTCTGGGACTTTCAGATACCACAATGATATGGACAACATCAGAACCTGTTTGGGACTTCATAGAATAGTAGTAAAATGGCAAAAACTTGAACATCGTGCTCCAGATTTTTAGAAGACAGCTTGAAAAAACACTGTCAGCTTTTTGGCATGGTAATTTTTACCTGCATGCTGGCCTAAGAGCACCCCAGCAGAGTCCTCTATATGGTCTCTATACAAACCTGTGAAAAATGAAGGAGTTTATGAGGAATTAGCCTTGAGTTATTTCAAACTGGAAGCAGGAAAATAGTACAATTATTATCATAGTGTTCCACTTCTATATTTTCTAAATGAAAACTGAATTGTCCTATTTACTGGTAATTTTCTGTTTTGGGATCTTAATAATTTTAATATTAAAAAAGAAGAATTTAAGAGATAAAATTACAACGAAAATCTGGAATTGTTGAAGAAAAACTGATGCATGCTTTTCTCCATCAAAATTATTTGAGAATACTTTTTATATTTCTGTTCTTGTTCCTTATTTATCTTGACGAGGAAAATTATTTCTCATCCTATTTGTCTCCAGAATCTCCACTCTTGTGTCTTTGATATAATATTGAAGGCCACCATAAAGATGACTATGTGGGTTCTAAGATATTTTAGATATTTTCTGTAGCAGAGCAGTCCTTCGCCACACTATTTTGATTTGTTAGAGTAGTGCACTGCATTTAAAATTAGCCTGAACATCTAATAATTTTTCTGGATCAGGGTATGGACAGTAGACCATAGAATAAAAAAACTATATACAGTCGTGTTCCAGATCTTTCACAAACACAAGAAGAGTTATCTAAAATTCACCTCTGCTTTCAGTAATGAAACTGTGTACACAAGTATGAACTGGATTTTTACAGTGATGTTTAAAATTTGGGTGTTAGCATAAATAAAAAACATATACAATATCTAACATAAAACCTGAACATTTCTCAAGTAGGAAAAATCTCAAAAGAAAACTCAGCTAAGGTTCAATTCTTATGTATAATCAATGTCAAACTGTTTTAAACAATTTCATATTGTTCTTTCATCTTGTTCTTCTACTCCTCTAACTCAAACTATAATGAGAAATAAGGGGCAAGAATGCAAACGGCCAGTGACAAATACAGTAAATAACTGAATACACACACAGCTGCCTATATTTTTTAAAGTCTCTTGAATAAATGTTTTCAAAGGAAACAATAAGTTAGAGTTCTTTTAGAATAACACAACATATGAGTTTCTGGGCACAAAAGGGAGAAGAAAGTGAAGGAAAATCTGGATATTTGCTGCAAAACATTAACCACATTCCTTCCAATAAAAATTATCGAAAGGAAAATATGTAAAGAACCAAGCTCGGAGATATAACTTGCCTTGAAATTGTAAAGGCCATATCTCAAAACACACATTATTTATTTAAAATACACTGATGTTATCCACCACCTCGATGGTATTTATAAACCCTTTCTCTTTTCTTCTGTAATTTTATTTTAGACTTGTGGCTTTTCCCAGTCTTTAGTCCTCCACTAAGGGAAAATAAAAAAACCTCCCAACCTTAGAAATCTGAAAATGCCTATTCAACCACCTTCAGCCTTATATGAACCTTTCTGCAATTTACTGGAAGAATAAAGAGCCAGGCAATCTTTAAGGCATCTTAATTGTTCTCTGAATGTAATAGAAGCCTCGGGAGACATGACCCTAAGTTGGCTGTAAATCATATTTAATTCTATGGACTGTGCTATTTCTCCCTGTCTATGGTACATATATGACATGAAAGTAGATTATTAAATCACACACATGCTTATTTTTCAAACAGATCTTATGACTCCCTTCCTTTTTTTTTTTTTTCTGTCCTGTCTTTTCTTAGAGAAAGGCAGGAAGTGGATATGAAAATGGCAGGGGAACAAATGGTTTCTTTAAAGTTAAAAGGGGGTGAGAAAACAGTAATTAATCTGCCACAGCTCTTACAAATTTTTTTTCCAAGAAGGCCTAGTCAATCAATCTTCTTCCAATCTGCCTACCATTGTCCTTTTACCATCAGTATATCATCCATTCGCCCACAAGCTCATTTACCAGTTGTCTCCCTTCCTTTCCTGAATTAACTCTGCCAGCCTGAAATGGTTCAAAATCTTCCTCCAAATGATGCCAAACAGCTTCTCAGAAAGCTCAGGCACACACCTATCCTCTGGGCTGAGAAGCACTCTCTCCTCGTTTGACCCTGCTGGAGCTCACACCACACCCTTGGCTCTGGGCGGTGCAGGAGCCTCCTTCCCTGTGTGCACACAGAGCACCCCAGCACACCATCCCCTCCTGCACACAGCCACCCCAGCACACCATCCCCTCCTGCACACAGAGCACCCCAGCACACCATCCCCTCCTGCACACAGAGCACCCCAGCACACCATCCCCTCCTGCACACAGCCACCCCAGAAATGGATGCCTTCCTTTTTTAGAACACAGTCCTTGATGCATTCATACTTCACCTGCTGTCAGTCCATGGTCCTGTTTGCAACTAGCACTGAAAATAGAATAGTAAAAGTAACAGGGAGAAAGAACTGGAGATCCTAGGCCTTGCCCCTGTAGGGAGCAAAGAAAACTACCTTTCCAAAGCTTGTCTCTCCTCTGCCTTATGTTTGTAGCTATAAGGTGAAGGGTTTTCTTGCCAGCAGATTGATCTTTAAAGGGATGAACAAGCTCCAAACCTGAAAATATTGGCCTGTTATAAAAATCTAATAACAAGGTGATAGCTGTGACTTAGTTTAGCAAATCTACAGTAATCATCTGCCCCTCTTCCTCTTCTACTCTGCACATATTGCAAATACTCTGTCCACCACAGTAGTTTAAATGGGATTGTGAGGCACCAACCAACCAGACCTGGAACAATCGACCAGCCCAGTCAAAAAAATTGTGTTTATAAAGCTGTATGCAAGCAGGCTTATGGACAAACAAAAACCGTGAGGCTAAATTCATATGCATTATCGTGTGTAGAAACATTTTCTAGGAAATTGAGTTGGAATTATAGGGTGAAAATCCCAGCCACTAATTACAATACAGGAAACAATATTTAAATGTAAGAAGCAGCTTTTCTACCTTTAGAGTGATCAAACACTGGAACCAGGACCCAGAGGGGTGGTGTAGTCTCCGTCCTTGGAGATATTCAAGCCCCTAGATGGACATGGTTCTGGGAAACCTGCTCAAATCAACACTGCTCTGAGATGGAGTTTGGTCTAACTGGTCTCTAAAGATCCTTGCCAACCTCAGCCACTGTTACTTTTGGTTGTGTGGATGACTTTTGTGCTCTAGTACTTTCTCAAGGGCAAATACGTCCTCCATGAGGTCAGACCATAGGACTGTGTACGTATAGTCTCTGTCTCCCACTGTTACTGTGGTGGTCAGAAGCAACCAGTGTAAGACAAAGAAAACAGAGGTGTTTCTTTAAAGATCCTTGATGTTGTATGCTGAAAGGGCAGATGGAGGTTGAAGGAAAGGGAAATGTAAAGGTGCACATGGGCTGCAGTGGTGCAGAGTGCTGTTGGTTCCTGAGTATTACCAGCTTATGCCTGGTTTTGAGATCTGCATTACAGTGTGGAAGAGAGCTGTGATTCTACCTGTTTGGTGCACAGCTGAAGCAGTGCTGCACTGCAGCACGTTGAGCAGGGTAACAGCATCCTGAGGCTGATCATCTCCTAAGGTGCCTTGCTCTCTCTGCAACTCCAAAGGCAATCTAAGGTAAAAGCATTCAGTCCCTAGGACAGTTGCCTTACTGAAGAGCCTAAAGACACTTATGTAATGTAGACTGGTAGGTGGCATAAATCCTCCTAAATCTGCCTTAAGGCGCTCAAGAGCCACACCACACCAGTTCAAGGCTCACTTTAATGCTGCAAGTCTGGCCTCACATTTGAGGAAAACAGTATTACAGACTCACAAAGCAGGTGGGCTATATAACATTAAAAACTTCTGAAAGGAAAGCAGAAGGGCGGGAGATGCAAAATAAGTACTGAAGAAGCATAAAGCACCCACCAGGGTTTCCTTAGCAAAGATTAAATGCCAGACATTTAGTCAACACTAAGAACAACTATGGAGCAGTATGTCTGCAGTTCTCTTGAGAGCTCAGTATAGCTTGTTACCACTTTAATATTAGAATTAAATGAAGAAAATCAAGAAAACAACTCAGATTTGACCTCTGGGTATTCTGCTCAATAAGTCCAGCATAGCCCAAAGATATATAAACTAATGAAAATTAGTGAAAATCATGAAATCATGAAAAATGACCCACTAACTGCTGTCTTAACATATGCCAGGTATGAAACAAATGTCCTGCAGTTTCAAGGCAGTTTATTTTGGTCCCAGGAAGCATGTTATGTATCTCACTTCCCAGGAAGACAATGCAGTTCTGACATGAGGTTACAGTACAGATGGAGTGCTGGTTGATTGCATAATGGTCTGGTGTTGGAGAATTCAAACGTGAGCTGTCTCTATAGATTGGAAATGTCTGTCTTGCACCATTTCCAGGTTTGTTGTCACTCATAATATTTGAGGGAATGCTTCATGAACCAATAATGCATCTGCGCTGAAAATGTTCCACAGGAGCTGTCAACCATCCTATTAGCACACTCACTGACACTGGTCACAGTCTTAAAATAAAAAATAGTTTTATTGAAGGAGGAACTTGGAATTTTTCAATATTAAAATAATAAATAAATGATGGCATGTTTTCTGTTAAAAATTTAAAATGCAACCGTATCTACCAGAGCTCACTTTGCAGACAAGCATTAATTCATTTAGATACAACATCTGAAAAATCTCTGAACATATGAGTAATGTGCATCTCTTAGTGAATTATAACATTCCATATTTTCAGTTACTAATGACCATTAAAAGCACTATAAATACATATTCTATATAAAATGTAAAAAGAGGTGGATTTTTTCCTCCTAAATTTAAGCTTATTTTTACCTTGTCATTTATTGTTCAGAATATGGAGTTCTGAGGTGTCCAAGACACACTTTTCTGCTTCTAATCAGGCAATATATATATAAATATAGCCATTTTAAGGAATGCAAGCTGATGACTTCGCAGAGTCTGCACTGTAATCTATGTGCCTTTCTTGGTGCTGTGTTATCTCCAGAATCATCTAAAAATACTACCATTTAGCTGTCTTTGCCAGTAAGTCACTGGGAACAGAACAGAGTTCCAGTTTTAGGATGAAGTTGCTGTAACCAATCTCTGAGGAAAAGATGGGAACAAGCAATCTTTGTTTCCTGACCTGACCAGTGTTGCCCTTGGTGTTCCTTGCCCATTATTCCAAAGGTGCCATTCTCTCATGTAGAGTCATGCTCAGTGCAGGAAAAGCTGCATTTAATCAAGCTCATATTCAGAAAGTTAAAAGCTTTGAGGAATCAGATTGAAGCTGGGGAGGAAATTATTTTTCATTCCTGAATATTCTTATTATATTAGTAATTGTTATCTAAATAAAAATTAGTAATGTGATGCCATTGCAAAGTGATAATTTTCTGGGGTGTCTACGCTGTGTAAGTCGCAGGAGGTAATTCTTTGATTACATTTCTCAAGCTTTGGGAGTACACTGAAGTATGTAGACTTCAGGAATTCACAGGCAGACTGAAGAGATTTTTGCCCATAAAAAATGTTGGAAGGAAACAAGTTTGTTTAGGTAAGAGCGGGCAGAAGGGGAACATAATACATTTGTTCTATTCCTTAACTCAGTTTATCTTTTTTTTTTTCCTAGTTTAAATCAATCACAAGACATTGTGATTGATAGGGCTTATTCCACCTAAAACCAGCTGCCAGACTGTCCTTTTCCTGGGCTGCAGCAGCATCAATGGCAGCACCATCCTTGCTGATAATTTGACCAGAGATTGGAAAGAAGTAGGCAGCTCCTTTTGCAGCAGTGGAAATGAGGCTTGAACATTAGGACAAACCCCCCAAACCCAGCAAACTTCAATCAGAGGGTGTGCAGGAATAGGTCACATGCTCATGGTTTACAAGCTTTCTTCCTGGGAGCCTTTCAGACTACATCACAACTGGGGATAGCATGGGCCCAGCTGACTATGCATCAGCTATGATCTTGGACAGGCCAGTCTCTTGTGACTCACAACTGATGCAGCTCTGGATTTCAGTGGTGATTTTACAAACCTGGCTCCAGAAGAATATTGAAAATTATAATTATTTTTTTTGTTAAAAAAAAAATCTGGGGAAAGAAAAGGAATTTATTCTAAATGCTTTGTTTTAAAAATCAAAAATATTCAGTTAATTTTGATGTAAACTAATTCTGGAATTATTATTATTTTTTCTAAGCACACATTTAGGGAAGCTACAATTTCTCTCTTAGAAAATATGGAACATAGTTAAGTTAAAATTCTTTTTCCAAAATATTTTCAAGTCAAATTGTTTATTAAAACTGCTTCTTTCCCAAAAGCAATATGTTCTTGGCTAAAGTGTGTAACTACAAAAGTCAACAATCACTGCTAATCATCACAAAATAGAATTTTAATGGATTCAGTGACAAGGCAGTTTTTTCTTTTGCTATTCATATGACCTACTCCTCTGTACAGCATACACATAGAGGTGCTGAGATCATGGATTGCTAAGAATTTGAAGAAGAATTTGAAGTAAAACATTCAGCCTGACTGGAGTATTGTGGTTTTGGCAAGTATCTACTTTTTCCAGTGGTATTGCTAACCTTAGCCTAGATTGAGCTTGAGCTAAATCTGTTCATGAGCACTGGTCTCATTCAGGGCCTGGAACAGTGAGGAGATAATGATGTTATTGTAAGAATTAAGCATTTTTGCAGCAAATGCTCCTCTGACTGTAGCAGATATTCAATTGTATCCTATAAATAATACCTTTCCTCCCAGTGCTCTCAAACTACTATGCAAACTACAGATATCATACGACTGAGATGAAACTCCTTTTTCAGCTTTGGAGAACTTGTGAAATGTTTCATGAAATGTTATTTTCATCTTTAACAGAGAGGTTGTTGTAAGGCCTTCTCTATATTTCAGTATTTAAGAATTGATATGGTCCCACTGGCATTTAAAGGAGCAGTTATGACCTATTTCCAGCTCACTAAACACTCCATTGAGAATTCCAGATAGTTACAGATGACCCACAGCTCTCCTCAGTCCCTACCTTCCTTCATCCTGAGCAATGGTGGAAACTGAGACTCCTGTCACACCAGCCTTTTCCAATGCCTCTTTATATTAAGGCAGGTCAGAAGGGGTCACTGGTCTTTGATCTACTCTATTTCTTCATTCTTGTTTTAAACTACTCAACCTTTCTCACATTCCCATAACTCATGACAGTGAAAGCAGCAGCTGTCTGCTCCACAGACTAATTTCTGTTCAGAGTGGGAGGGAAAACTGGCTTTATTTTAAATGCAGAATTTTCTATTGGAGAACCTAGCACTAATTGCTTTATGTTGTGCTCTCATCTCGCCTCTTACTCCAGGAATACCTACAGACCACCTCTGTTTTCCCTTTGCCTGTTTCTACCCCTCTTCATCTCTGTGCAAGAGCAAGAAGCAGAACTTTGCTACCTTTGTGATTATTAGCAGCCCTGGGTTCATACTGATTAGTCCCAGTGGCACAGGGTTAATGAGTTAAGTGTGCTTATTCAATTAAGCCACCTCTTTGTTTTAGCTCACATAAATTTTAACCTGATCGCTTCAAAATTACCTTTGGCACTATTCAGTAATAGAATAAATTGAATAAATTGAATCAAAAGAAAAATGAAAGCCTTCTTAGTTCTTAAGTATGTGTGTACTTGATTTGCCCTCAGTAAAAATAAATGGATAGAAAGCTTAGTAGAGGCATTCTGATTGAGTTGATCTACAGTTTGCATCATGGAACACAGGCAAACTGGAATTGTTTTGGGTCCTGGCCTAATGTTTGGAAGAATTTGGCACGCTTACAAATTCTAGGTTGTTTTCAGTCACAGTTAGTCAGTTATCTATTTTCTTCAAAATGCCCTTGGACTATACCTTACTTGCAGCATCTACTACAGTGCATTAGCTTGGACAGAGGATGAATGAGCCATTTCACTGGAACACCTTTTCCTAACATAACTGCAGAACACAGCAATTTACTTTTCTCAAAGTTGCGTTTTTGGGACTGTAAATTAGTAGTGGATGTCACCCTGCAGCGTGGAAGACAACTGATGGCTACAGTTAAGGCACAGCAGACCGCAAGGTTTTTTTAATCTGTGAATACGATGTTGAAAGAAAAGCCACTGGATCCCAGTCCATAGTTTCCTGTGGTGACTCTTTGGCACACTAAAAAGGTATTTGATTTCAAATGCTGATTATCATTGAGAAGCATCACATTTGAATCTCTCTGATTAAACAGAGGACTTTCATAATGGCATTACTAATTACATTTGTATACACGCTGACTGCCCTTAAAAATACCCTCTTAAGGTAAGATTTGCCTCATCTAACATTAATCATTTAAAAATTAGGCACCTAGTCTAAGCCAATTATCTCAGCTGCCTCTGTTTCCAGTGAGGAGAGACAGACACCTCCAGAGCATGATTCATCCCACGAATCTTAGAAGGGAATGAATCTCCTGGTAGTTTGATCCACTTATACTATGATGTCATCAAACACAATTAGGTGAAATTACTTTTGCCCTGAGTACAAATGAGAAGCTGGTTAAAAATTTTAAAAATCAAACAAAAACTAAAAAACACAGAAAACCCACTAAATGAGTCAACAAAATCTTTCCAGTAATGACATATGAAATGGGGTGTTATGAAAATTAATGCAGTATTATTCATCCATTTTGTTTTCTTCACATAACAAGGATATTGTCCTTAGAAATGGTGACATTTTGATTATATTCAGTGGTGTACAGAATGCCCTGACCTGAAAAAAATGAAGTTTTTGTACTATGAAACTTTTGGCAGGCAAGCAATTTCCATCTCCCTGCATTCGAATGATTCGAGTCCATTCTCCTGGGGATGATTGCTACCAAGATTTCCATTGGACTGCAGTGATTACACCTTTGAAAATATCTGACATATTTTGATGTTTCCTCTAACATTCGTAACTAAATTTCCAACTGCAGTATACTCATTTGTTGTTAGAAACTTGAGGAAACCTTGCTGTTTGGTGACTTGCTGCTATCAGTAATGTCACATAGAGGGACATTTACCTGATTCACTCCCTATACTGCACATAACAAGCCTTTCTTCTGGACTATGTTCTTCTTAATCATATGCCTTTAAATCAACTTGTAACTTCCCTTGGGGAACATCCATAAAAAAATATTTTACAGTAAGTAAAAGGAGGAAGGAGCAAAAGGGAGCTTGTGTGTCCTGTAAAAATGTAAAATAAAAATATAAATTAAATCAAATCACGTTAGGGTCCTGCACAGAATAAATTCAAATTAAAATAGTCATAGAGATCACTTACTTATTTGGCAGTTTAATCTGGTCTAGGATCCAGAACTGATTGCTGNGGTTCTGAATTACAGCATCTATCACATTCTGGCTTTTGCTTGCCAAGCTGTTAAAGGTGTGCTCTTGCTCACTGTACCTTATGAACAGCTTTCCCTTCCATCATTGGGCCTGCTTTTGAAGTTTACTCATATCGACTTATAAAATATTCTTTCTCTGCATGCCTACCCCTCTGACTACTGTGTAACTGAGACATGCATGCATATAGCAAGTGTCAAGTCCCAGTTTGAAAGTGCTTTGTCTTGCTCATGCAGACTGTGAAAACTTCCACCCATAAATATCTGAACCTCATATGCTTTTAAATCTAGACACAGCATACATCCTTTGGTTAAGATCTATTTATAATTAATAGGGTGGCATGGACTGGAAGATTCTTCACTGGAAGGACTATAGACATAAACTCTATGTATATATGTGTACATATATATCTGGAGACATGCTCTATTCCTCTTTTCATTTTTAATACCATCATATATCATATTGGTTTTAAATTATGTTTTGCTCTGATTTTTTTATTTTATAATA
>VZTT01073189.1:0-18560 GCA_013400855.1 Buphagus erythrorhynchus
CTGCTCACTCCTTTCCCACTGCTTTCTGAGGACAAATCACAAACTGCTGCATGTAGAGTGCTGAGAGCTCAGTAACAGGCAGTAAGCTAACCCAGAGTTACTACAAGTTTATCCAAAATGGATATCCAGGAATGCCTGCAGACTGATGCTGCCATTAACTGACTGAAACAAACCCCAATATTCCACTCTATTTTCTGTTGTTTCCTGGAGCATTACAGTTGCACATCTTCCCAGCCCAAGTCAAAGTTAACTTTATCAGCTGTACAGAGATGAAAAAGAAAAACCCTACATTGCCTTAGCCTGTGAACGTGTCAGGCTCCCTTTCCTACATGCCCCTCAGCTTGTCAGACAGGCTTTCAGGTAGAAATTTATTTATGACAGACTGGTCTGATCAAAATACTACATCCTTTGCTGGACTGTGTGGTGCCTTTTCAAATACTTAATTTCATGAAGCATGCATGAAACCAAATTTTGAGTTTACAAATAAATAAAATGGTGCTCACCATTAGTTTTTATACATTTTACCATTTACTGAAATGCTGAAAGTAAGTCAGTCCTGAATGAAGTTTGGAGGTGTTTAAATAAAAAATACTTGGAAATTGAAACCACATTTAAAATTGGAAAAATTATGCTTTGTTTTTGGAAGGGTCTTGCTTGTTTCTTCTCTTTACGTCCCAATTATAAACTCTAGCCATATCTGAGGATGTGGAATTAAGGAAACAGTTCATGTTATCAGAAAAGAGAGAAAAAAAAGAGATTTTTTAAAAAGGAGAAAAAGCAGATTACAGAGTTGGCAACTTAGTTACAACAGTCAGTATAGAAACCATTTAATGAAAAGGCTGACTTGGAGCAAAGCTTCAGCTTTCAGAAACACTGGTAGCTGTTGGTAACTGCAGTATTTATATCATTACTTAAAAAACCTCCGAAAAGATATTGCACAGAAACACAATTTTAGTTTTTCCTAACTCTTTGCTGATTTCTGTCAAGCTGCTCGTATCAGCTGCATTTGCCTCTTTCAGGCATCCCAAACTTCTGCAGCACTAAGACAGCTCAAGTGTCAACTTGAAAGAACAAGAAGTTGTGCCTTCATTAAACTAAATCCAATGCTTCAGTTAATGGCTACACTCATTAAAATAGTTTTTAACTAGAAAGCATAAAAAACAACCCCACATACCCAGAAGGTGGTTCATGACAGTATAAAGAGATTTTAAAAACACTGAGCACAGCCCAATCTAGTCCCAAGTCTGCTGCAGCAAGGCTTGTGCTGCTTGGAGGCAGCTGCAAAGGGTGTGATGGGCAACAAAGAAAAATATTCATATGCTCTAGAGGAAGGCTCACTGTGCTTTAAGGTGGTAACCGGGGCACCAATCCACACTTCCAACTCACTCTGGAGTCAGTCTGGGTTGCAACCACTGCAGTAGATTTCATGAGGACACAAACACAAGTTTTGTTATCTCTCACACACCAACCTCCAACTCAGCCCTGCAAACACAATATTCCATTTCATTGCTAGGACAGTAAAGTTCAAAGGCGCTACAGAATTTTGAGGCAGCCAGTCTAAGATAAAAACACATCAGAAAGTTGGTCGTCACCTGGATGTTGGCTTTCACATACATCTCCTCCCTCGCATTAATGAAAAGGATACTGACTTCTGTAGTGGTGAACTGATCTCTGAGAAAATCCAGGTCTTCCTCTAGAAGATCGAGGTTTTTTGTGGCTGTTGACAAATTCTTCTCTAAAAGAGCCTGAGCTTCATCAATATCATATTCAAGCATCACATTGGCCTAAAAAAGGAAGATTGATAAAAGCTCCTACTCTTGCATTGTAAGGACTAAGCCACACTAAGCTTATTTTAGGCTGTTGTTCGCAACTGGTCACGTTAGCAACAGACTATCCTGACAGGTCAAGACAAGATTCAGGACAGGCAATGCCCAAATCCACTTGAGGCCTCCACCCGTTCAGTAACTGAGTAATAAATCTCCCTAGTGACTTAAAGTTAAATTCTCTTCCTATAGCAAGGAGGGATTTCTTCCCCTGCGGATCACATTCAGCCTTTCAGGTATTAGCATCTCATCCTCACTGTATCTGAAAAGTGACAGACCTTATATTTCTTAGCAGCACTTTTCAGGTGCCACACAGCTCTAGAAACAGTTTTTGCTGGATTCAAGATAAACCTCAGGCTCTGTGTGGAATACTGAGAAACAGCTAGCACTGTCAGTAACAAGAACTACTACAGGTATTAAAGATACCATAGGTGTAAAAGTCCTCTCTGATGCTGTGGTGGTGGTTTTTAATCCATACATGGTTGTTTCCGGAAGAAGCTACCACAGGACGAGATAAAAGAGCAGTATCAGGTGAAAATGCATCAATGAAGCTTTGTCCTATTCAAGAACTGTACCCTGAATGGAGCCACAGTCTGTGACTGACAGCATCCCACAGAGGGCTACACTGAGCTGCCAGAGCTAGATAAGTTGTTCTTTAAAGCAAGTGGAGGGGAGAGATCCTCAGGAACAGTGACATGCACAACCCAACACAGACTGTAGGCAGCAAGCAGGAGAAAGGCAGAAGGCCAAGAACACCTAAATAAAATGAACTGTGCATGATATTTCATTACAGCTTTTCAGTGTGATGAACCTTCTCTGATGTTCTGTTAGAAAATAAACCTGGGATGCTCCATGAAAGTCAGTGTTTATGAATTCTGAAGACAGCCTCCTAATAGCAAGAGGTATTAGAAATTGTTTTTCTTTTTATGATAGAAGTGGGAGAGGTTGGGAGCGACTGTCCAGTTAGTCTTGATTGTTCATGTGTCAACAATGTTTCTGTCCTAACCAAGAGGTTTTGTTTGGCAGCCAACACTGTGACTTAGGAACATCTATGATTTAAAAGTTTCAAAATAAGCATCAGCAGGTTAATCTCCACATATAATGAAGCCTCTAAATACAAAATACTCCAACCTGATATTGCTTAAGTACTTAGGAATCTAGGTTGTCAATGCTGAACCCACCAGGCTTTAGTGCAAAGTCCACTGTAAATGCGGGCAGATACCTGTGAGCAACAGAGATCCCATCTTTCCCTAAAAAGGTGCATGAAAAGGGAAAGCAAGAGGCTGAATACAAATAGCATAGAGAAGATGGGAAGCTACTTGCCAAACTAAATTATTTTGCTGGGCACATTTCCACGCCAGGCAATGCTGCAATGAACCAAGAAGTGACAGAAATTGTAAGGGAAACACAAATAAGCTTTTTGGAAAGAACAATCCAGCAAAAAGACAATTCCCTGAAGTTTTACTGTTCAGGAACCAAATAAAATGGAACAAGAAATCTTCACTAACACACTGAAGTTGCCTGGTTAGATGCGCTCTGCTGCCAGGGCGCAACGCCATCATGCCATCAACAGAATCAACCAGGGGAGACAGCAACCAAAACTCTCTTTCACAAGCCTTTTTTAAGTTATTGAAACACTTTGAGAGAAAGTTCTATTTTACTTACCCCCAGCCACAAACAAACTTTATCTGTAGGAGGAACTGAAGCTTTGCAGTAGAGATTATCTGCCAATAAAAATCTGGTTTCCATTGGATGTGTAGAATCCTTAAGACAAATGATAAAACTTACAATTGCTATTTTCACTGGAAGCATGTTAATGACATAAAACTTAGAATAAAGAGCACACTTTTCTGCTTTCTGCCATTGATACAGTATTAACTTGTGTGGAATTCTACATAACTTTACTTCAACATTAAAGTTAGAGCTCCAAGAAAAATGCATTTTTAAAAGATATATTTAAAAGCAATATCTAAAAATATCTTTAAAGAATGGAGATGAAGTCAAAGCTTAGCTGCAATCTATACACTATTAAAAATGAAGTTTGCAATACAAACATTGACTTTTTTAACTAGCTTTCAAAAAGTACTACATACCTTTAAAAACAAGTCTGTTATTTATAAAGGCATATTAAGTGTGCTCTCCAAAACATTTCTTGCAATGTGTTCTGTTAGGGTGGAAAGGTAGTTAGCTTTTCTCATACTCATTAGATATTCAAAATAATTTACCTTTTTCTTCTGCATGTGTTTTAAAATTTCTAAAGTCTGTTTAATTTCAGGAATCTGACTTTTTAGCCTGTGAATTAACAACAGTCATAATTTATTATTTTACAGAGACACAAAGTTTTCTAAACAAGTAATCAGTTTTATTATACAGTCCACCCTCCATTTAAAAACTTGTTAACAGCTTTTTCCAGCTTACAAATGCAGGTTTGAAAGACATGGCATGTAAAGGCAGCTCAGCTCCAGCTTCACCTGCCCCTCATCACATCGAGGCTTGCTGGCTTTGGAAGCACAGCAATCCACTGAGCTTTCACATCAGAACAACACAAAGTAACAGTAACAGACCCCCTTTTACTAAAATGGTACATTTTGCATATTTGTAATCTCCCAGAGGACAGGGAAACCACAGCAGAAATACAGGTTGAAATCACTTCAAGTAAAACAGAACAAGTGTTTCTTCTGAGGTTCATGGACTATTCTGACAGTGAGAGCCACAGGACTCCGCACTGTTCAAAGCAAAAGCTCTCCAGAGCTGAGGGCATCACTCTCCCCAGCAGGCCTGGCAGAGGCACTGGGATCCCCAGGGCCTTCGTGGCCACTAGACTTATTATTTAAAAAAACAAAGAACTATGCTAAACATTTCCCAATTCTGCAAAAATTACAACTTACCTCCTCTTCTTTTGAGCAAGATTAAGTTCCAGAAATTTATACTTCTGATACTGCTCATCCAACTTCTTAAGAACTACATCTGCTGTCTCATTTCCAGGCTGTTTCATAAAAGAATCTACATCTTCCTTTAAGGGGAGAAGGAAACCCACAGTGTTAGAAGAGTTTTATGGAAATCCTAGACACACATGCTATCATCTTATTTCTGCTACATCTAGAGGGAGTTTGAAATGTAAACAAACTTTTTTTCTGGACTGGAGTACAAAAGCATTTTGTTTCTTAGTCATCTCTTCATTTCCCCCTCCCTGCTTTTTTTGGTAGGGAACTAAGGGATAGGTGCAAGGATTATTTCATAACCATATTTGTGGGTACATGGTTAGTGGTGCTTTCAGTCCTGGTTGATGTCAAGTGACACCTTACAGGGGTGGGTATCCATGGAGCATGGCTAAAACCTGGGATTCCTACCTGTAAAGCAGGGATAATGCTTCTCTGTGGCTAACCAGACTATGAACTTTTTGGGATAAAATTGATGAAGGAAAAGAGCAGCCTGATCAAGCATGTTGTGGGAGAGAAATATGCAAAGGGGGGAAATCTGAGGTATCTGCTCAGACAGGCATTATGGAAGTGAATAGCCTGGTTTCAAAAGCTCCTTTTATAGTTAGCAGGAAGCCACAGAAACCTCTATAGAGCAACTCCAGCCAATCCTACCATCAACTGACAGTGAGAGCCATGGGATTGGCAAGAAAAGCTGCCAGAGAAGAAAGGCCTGAGCTGGCAAGGACATCAACCTTGGCATGTGCCTCCTTCAGAATCCCAGGAAGGAGCTCATCTGCTGGGGGACAATGTTCCCAGCTTCTGAAAGGTACATTAGGCCAGGGATCAACCATATGTTTCTGGCCTCGCCACCATTTACACACATAATTCCAGATGACCCTACTCCCCACTGAGGTAATTCTGCCCTTGTCTACACAAGTAAAACCTCAGTAAAATCTGATGGAAGCCCTACCACAGGCCTCCTCAGCTCCTCGTTTTGAACTTGGTGTCTCCATTCTAGAAGTTTCACACCAGAAAGACTGTAATATGTTACTAAAGTGATACCAGACATGGAGCTGCTCCCTCTTATTATGATGCCTTAACTCCCTTGGCTAAAGAAACTTACTAGGAAATTACTGAATCTGGTAAGAAGTCCCCGCCTTCTTTATCATTAAGGAAATCTGTAGCAGAACATGAACTCCACAACCTGCAGCAGGCAGCAGTGTCCAGGTGGTAGAGCCAAACTCAAGAGACCACACCTCAGACTGCCTGAAGAATGCCTCAAGCTACCTCACAGTCCAGGAAGCATTATTGCCTCTGGATAAAGCTCCTAGAGAAGCCTTCAACAAAGAAAAAACAAGGATTAGGTTTGGGAAAGTGTTGTTGAAGTGAGGCCTGAGGATACTGTGAAATTAAACTCCCACTTGTGGAAGCAGCTCTGCTCATTTAAACCTCCTGGGGCAGAAAGCAAAAGCAGGTGGGCAGCAGCTCCCCCCACACCCTGCCTGGCATCCAGCTCTGCCTCAGCTCCTGTCTGTGCACGCGGACAGGACACAATCCATGTCCTCTTGAAATTAAGATGCTGAGAAGTGAATCCAGAAGTAAATCCAGGCCCTGTATATTCTGGTGATCTCCTTCCACTACATAATGTCCCAGTTCAAGGTAAGCTCAGATTTACTCCCAAGGTTTTCCAGCTGAGGCTTCCAAGCCTGCCGGTCAGACTCTTGTCCCACCTCCCCATCTGCAAGGCTGAGGCACAGTCACTTCTTTAGGCTTGACCAGAACAGCTCTGAGGCACAGCTGGCTGTCAAAGCCATTAGGATCACTACTTTGTGGTGTATTCCACAGCACCTCCACCGCAGAATTCTTAAAACACTTACAGGTTCTGCAAAGACCTGCCAAAACTCATCTATAGATATCTCTTTACGAAGAAAATTCACTGGCAAAGCATCATTTTGCGAACTTCACGACAAGCCACAGGAATGTTCTGTAAAAGCCCTGAAATACAGCAGGACAGCACATTCCCACATGTCCCTATGGTTCTTTTCTGAGTGATGACCCAAAAAAAGAGCTGCAGGCTCTTTATTTGCAGACCTGCATCCTCACACCTGCTGAAGAAGGCAGAACAAAGAAGGCATTTTATTTGGAAATGTCTGGGCAACAGCTCAAAACCACCACAGCTGAAAGTTCTGTATGGCGAGTCTGTTACCCAGTAAAGCCCTGTGTCTTAACATTACTTACTCTGAGTGCTTAGCATCACTTGAAACCTGGAGCAGGACAAGAGTTCACAGAACAACTGCCTCAGAGAAGACATGAGCGATAAATTGTGTGAAGAGCCTCTACTGAACCAAGACACTTACAGAAAACATCTCTGATGACAAGATTCACAGTAAGACTGCCCATGCAGCATGTGGGGGGGACATGCCAAACAAGAGATTAGCAATTCTTTAAATGTTTTTGAAATAGAAATCTATTTTCTGAAATAAAAAAAGCTCTAGTAAAACCTACCCTCAAAACAGTAGAGCAGAATACTATTACAACTTCTCAGTACTGAAAGGAAACTACATAGAACCAAACACAACAGCTACAAAGGCAGCCACCAGCATGGAATGAGTGATGTGACAGATGCACTTAAAGTGTCTCCTGAGGCTGTTTATGTTCTGCTTCCTGCTAGGGTGGCCCCCTGCACTGCAGAGTTAGCACAGATCACAAGTTCTCCTCTGTCAATATCAGGAGGTCTCACAGGACAGCTGAAGACATGGCCCTTCCCTTTCACTTTTATCTATGCTGGTCTCCCATGAGGCATGGAAGGAAGTTAGCTGGAAGCACCAGTCGTTTTCCAGCCCAGTAAGGATTTGCCAGATCCTAATTATTGTTAAAAAACCTTAAAGGAGCAACTGGATCACTAAAAGTAAATGCACTGTACCTGTCTGGTCAGGCCCTATGCCCAGACAAAACACATCAGCAGTACAAGCACTACATCTAGAAACACCAAAATGCAAGAGAAACCAATTTATTTCTATAAAAGCAATTGTATCAGATAGGGCAGGCATCCAACACTTCCCGAGAGTACCAAGACAGCTAGGTGCAGCCACTCCGATCAACAGTTATCGATTAAAGGAAATAAAACAGCAATCAAGACCGTGTACCAAGAGTGAACTCACAGCTGAAAGTGAACATCAGATGATTGTGAGATTATGTCACTGCATAAGTCACTGATTCCGCTCAACAGAATCATCAAACGCTCGGTACATCAGTTTTTAAAGCTGAGTAAACAAGTTCGGCCTGTTTTCCAGAAGATACACATTTACTGGTTTTTAAGAACACATGGGCGCTTCTGAAGAGTGAAACTTCTCAGTAGCGTAAAACTTGATTAAGAAAGAAAGATGTATGGAAAGGTGCTTGGAGCATGGCACGTTACCCGTGGAGCAGGAGCTGCAAGGCGTGCTCCGTACACTGTGTGCCGGGAGGGCTCTCACTACACGCTGCTCACTGCCCTGAGTCTGTCAGTGCAATAACACGATATTGCTTAATGCGGAGAGCTGAGCTTCTTGTAAGGTAAAGCGCCAGTCGGGATCGGAACAGGGCAACGCACCCGGGAAAAGGCCCAGGACTGAAGCCGTGAAGGGCCTCCGCCATCCGCGCCCCCGAGGTGCCGCCTCACGGGGGCCGAGACCAGCTGGCGGAACACGGCCCCCACTCCTCGGCCCCACTCCCCATGAATGCCGCCTCGGGGATGCCCAGCCCTACTCCCCGGACCCTCTCCCCAGGAACACCACCTCGGGGTTGCCCAGCCCCGCACGCTAGCCCCGCTCACCACGAACGCCGCCTCAGGGATGCCGAGCGGGCCGCGCCTCCCGCCTGCCGTCTCCTCGCTGCCTTCGGCCGCCGCCATTTGGGAACGGACGGTGCATGCGCGGCGTGCGCCTGAACGCCGGGGCCGTGCGTCATCACGTCGGCGACGAGCGGGGCGCGTGGCGGGGTGGGCGGGGCGGTGGCAGCCCTGGGCACCGCTCATTGCCCATGAGGATGAGGAAGGCGGGGCAGGAGGGGGAAGGCTCCGGCAGCGGGGCTTACTGGGGTGGCAGGAGTTGCGAGTGCCTTGCTTGCCGTGTCCTGGGAAGGAGATGTCGCTTATCCCACCCTCTGCTTCTGCCTACGGAGGAACCGCCCTTGTTTCTAAACGCAGCTGCTCTGCCTTTCCCACAGCGTAGATGACAAACCAGATAGAGCAAACAGGAGCAATGCCCTAAGCTGCTCCCTGCTCCTCGCCCCTTGCAGTCGGTTCATTGAATTGCTGACCCCACAGCTCATTGCTGCTGCTCGGTGCTTCAGCACTGAGATAGAAGACGAACACGAGTGAATAAATAGTCCAAGCTCACAACTGAAAACAGATCTCTGAAACCTAAAGAAACAAAAATACAACTATTAAAAATAGAATTTTCTGATTTACAAAGAAGGAGCACCTGCAGCAGCCACGCTTCCTTAGCCTGTCTGTACCAGACTCTCCACACTCTGCTGCAACGATGATGACTGGGGAATGAATCCAGCTGTAGGCAAACTCAACCAGACTCAGTCTCCGTGGAGCCTTCTCTTCTTCAATGTAAACACAGAGGAGGAACAAGACATTAAGCATCCTAATTCAGCAATGTCTTACCAGCATTACAGAAAGCCTTAAGTCTGAGAACACAAAAAATGATCACACACACACACACACCTTGCAATTGCCAAAGTTTATTTTTTTCGAAAATTCGTTTCATCAAATATGTGGAAATGAGCAGTCTTTTAAAAAAATGGACAATCTCCACAATTAAAATATCAACACAGCCAGTCTTGTGCTTAGGCTTATTTAAAAAAAAAATATTCATAGAACATAAATCCTTAGATTTTTTTTCCAGTTTGTGGCTAGTATGTTTTCCACACATTCTGTATTCTTATAAAATGAAGAAAGTCACATAAAGGAACAGCTGTACAAGAACACATCTGAAAAAAAGCAACCTAAATTATCACAGCTCCTTTTAAATAAATATCCAAGAAAAGGCACAAACCTGTTACGGGGGAAAACATAACATACAAAACAAGACTTATTAAATAAATAAAGTGTGGGTTGGGGTGAGGGACCTCTGTTCCAGCACCTATTTTTTCATTGCTCCAAGATGAGATTCCAGCCAAACATTTGGTAAAGGATTAAGCTTAATCACAAGGATACATATCTAAGATTCAGTGAAAGACTTGACGTTACAATTCCTGTTGTAACTGTACCAGTTACTACAATCTCTTTAAATAAATGATAATGAGAATCTGCATAAAGTAGTGATGCAGCAATGTACAGATCAATGACAAGTTAGATACAGCTTCAGAGTCATAGCAACAGGTTTTCTATATTCTATCAGTAATGTATAAATGATAACATGTACAGTTTCCATTGCTCAAAAATATAATCTTTTCAATGGAAATAAATGACTGATACAATGCCTTTAGATGTTATCCTTACAATACAAACTACCCCAAACAAAGTTTTCCTTTTTATGTACAAATTAAGCACCGATCCACAGCGCATACTATTCTATTTGTAACCCCCTGTCCCCGCCACACATCAAAATATCCAGCTGGGGATAGATGCACCCTGTATTCAATCTTGTAGTCAGAAGTTTTGTTGTTGTTACTTTTGTGTGTGTGGTTTTTGCTGTTGGTTTTTTTTTGTTTCTTAAACACAAGTCCATTTGTTATTTTACTTACAAATATTCCACCACTATGTGCACAGAACAGATTTTTCTAGTACGCATGTCCAAATTTTATTAAAAAACAAAAAACAAAAAAATCAGTAACTTCTTGGAGGCAAAGTCAAACTATATCTAGAGAACATTAGAAAACCCCAGTTATTTAGAGAGGTACACGTTCAAGTCCAAGAGGCCTCACACAATCCAACTTTCCAAAGTCCCTCAGAAGTCATCCTACAGTGTATTCCATGGTAGCCTGCCTGTAGCAGCAGCAAGTCCCAACAGTGAGGCTCAAGAGACCCACTAAATAACAATTATGCAAAGTGTACAGCATACATCAAAGTCTTCCTCCTTGTTCAGACAAACATAGAGAGACATCTTAGTTATCAGCTTCCTGAAATATTCAGAACATGATTCTGATCCAATGAGTTGGAAGGAAAGTCACATTTATATACATGTCTCTTCACTCATCACAATTACTTTTGGCAGCTTCTGCAGGCTGGTACAGTCTCCCTCAAGAACAACCTTGGTGTTGAAAATGTTTTTTTTTTGTGGGGAATAGCCATAAAAGCCTTGACAATATCCTAAGTTCTCGGTTTTCACTTCTCATGTGTGTTATTTAAACACATACTGTGCCATTTTATGTGTTCTAATACATGCACAAGGAAGAGGTGGGCAAAACCCAGTCCTGTGCACTAGTGTGCAGAGAGAAGGTACAAAGCCATCTTTGCTTCACAAGGATCAAGCTGAAAGCTGTGTTTCAAAGCATCAAAAGAAGGTAGGTTTTAAAACATACTTTGTGGCTGTTTCTCCTTTTTTAATACGAATAAATTGGTATCAGACAGCTTTGCTACAAGAAAGCAGACCAAAAGAACCATTAAAAGATCCAAAGCAGATCAGAAGTAGTGCAAGCTATTATCCAGAACTAAATCCATTTCTGAGCCAGGTATATTCCAAGTATTCAGAATGCTCTGAAATTAAGTTATAACAAATATATACTTCTTGCCAGGCATTTATTTGCATATTTTATTAAAATAATGTGTTACGACTTATACAACTCAGTATAAGAAAGAGACCTAACAGCTTACAGTGCTAGGAACTGCCTACTTGTAGCACTCTCACTTCTGCCATTAATGCCAAGACATTTATAACTACATGGACTGATCTAATTTGAACACGAGACTTTTGATGACTGAATGAATCTATGGAATTCAGTATTACTTAATAAACAGTCCCCTCAACACAATGACCCATCTAAATGGCATCTATTCCCCTCATCATGTGGAGGGCAACTATAGGCACTGAAGAACTCATTGGCTTAAAATTGTACAATTGTTCAACCCAATAAAGGTGGATTAAAGCTTGAAGCCCTTTGTAATTCAGACTTGAACATTAAACTACCATATACTGGTTCAAATTCTTTCAAAATCAATATACATCAAGGAACACTGTGTTTTAAATTTCTACAAGGTTTCATTTTCCAGAAAATTAGCAGTTACAAATTTCAAGGGTTGGGGAGAAGAGTTTTATTTTGTTTCTTTTGTATTGATTCATTGGGCAAAGTATTTACCATAGGGTCAATAGATACTACTTTTGCACTCTTTGGACAGAATTAAGCATTTGGAAAAATAGAAGGGTTGTTCTCACTCTGAGGAATGTGCCTAATTTAGAAGTTCTCTACAGGAGTTTGACAAGATTCTCAGGCCTATCTGAATTTATGGTGAGAGTGAGAGATATTTCTACAATTACAGACTCTCCAAAGGCTAAAAGACATACTACACTGGAGGTCTGTTTATTGTAACAATAAAAAACTCAGCTTTAATATTAATCATTATTAGAAGTAATTTTACAGCAGAGCTTTTCATTGCATTTTGCCTCAAAACTTCAAGAGGAAAGGTTCCCACTTCTATCTTCTTAACTATAACAGTTGGGTTTTTTAATGCTATCACTTTTTATCAGACAGTGAAAAATACAAGATAAGGCATTTTCATAGCCATTTTCAGTTCTGGAGGAAGATTCTTAAGTACAAAATATGTCCCAAAGTCTGTACATATCTGACCCATTGTGAACAGCAATACTTATAAATTAGTTGATTTTAAAGATTTTTCCTCTCAAAAAGAGTCCAAATTTCTTAATGTAGCATTCTTACCTTGAAATAACTACAGAAGAAAAAGATTACTGCAGCATCAACGGAACAACTATCTAAAAGTTTACACGTATTTACACATTTAAAAATAATTATTTTTATACTGTTTACAACTAGGTTCTTATTTCAAAAAAGAAGCACAAGCTATTCTCTTCAGCTGGATAATTTCAAAATAGTTGCCAGTTCACAAGTGTCAGCATGATTGCAAGGTTTGAGTCTTTTGACCTAATGGACTTTAGAAAGAAGAATTGGCTCTCTTGCCTCTACTGCAGTTACCAACAAGACTCTTAGACTGCTCCTGTGCTGTGGCACCAACACACACTGGCTCCTAAGGCTGCTCTTCCCTGAGCCCATGGTGGGAGATGCCACCTGCAGAGAAGGTACCAATGGAAGTGTAGGTGCTGGCACCTCTTGCAGGCTGCATGAGCTGTTCTGGAACACACTCATTCCCCCTTCTCAACCACAGACTTGCAGCCTTGCAGCTGCTGGCTTTTTTTACTTAGCCCTGTAATACTGACATACCAATGGAGCAATTTATTATTTTTACTATATCTATCTGTGCAATATGTGTCTTGTTGATTCACAGCATTTCAAACTCACATTATAAAGCTTGCAAATTACTATAAGCTATTCTAACATGAAAAAGCTGATTTCACACAATGTTGGCATTATGACAATGCAAGCATTGCTCTATCAGAGTATTTATTAAAACACGTAATTTTATTGCTCAACTTGATTTCGTGTTGTGTCTTGGTTACAACAGCCACAGAATTTATGAATAAAATAAATAGCTTTGACATTCTCAGTCAATTCCTAAGGTAATCCACTGATGATTAAGGTTGTAGAGCAATCATGTAACCTTCTCCTTGATTTTGAACATGATAATCCAGCATGCACCTTGAGTCAACCTCAATAAAAATACAGTTTTCTGCCGAGCAGTTTAAAAAAAAAAAAAAAAAAAAATCAGGAAACAAACATGACTTCACACTGCAGTGACTGTTATAAACAAGAATCTCTAAAGCATTGCAGTTCAAAATAATATTGTATTATACAGGGAATAAACAGTTGCCCTGTTCAGGAATATATAATGGAAAGATTGAAATTCAGTCTTTTCAATTTTTACCAGTATTTGGTTGTTCTCACATCTTGTTGCTTTGGTGGCTCTACATAAACTGTATCTGTAAAACAAAGATTACATATTAATGCCACTTACATAGCAAATGGTTTCCGAGTGTTTTAGAGTAAAGAATCTATTTGGCTGCCTTGTTACTTTTAAGTCCATAGGCTTTGGCACTTTAAAAAAAAAACCTTAAGAATATGAATATGTAATACATAAGAATATGTATTTGGATGACAGGAGTACAGTTTCTCCAGCGTGAATGATCTCTTGTCCATGCCTTTTTCACTACCACATCACCTGATCCTTCAAGAAGCTTCCAACACTGGACTGGTCAGCACGACTAAAACAAGTATCCAGCTCATTTCATAGGGAGACTAAAACCTACATACCTTCAGCACTCCTGTTTACTTAATATTGAAACAGTGAGAGGTAAAAATCTGATTTTTACTTTCTTCCTTGCTTCCTGCAATTTCATCATCTGAATTTGCCTCCTCAGCAGCCCTTGACTGAGGAACCCCTCACTTTCACATGCAGAAATACACCAGCATTTCACGAAGCATTTGGTTGTGTTTGCCAAGGCTGAAGTTTCAATGTCAACAAGAGTTAAGAGCACCATTCACCTGAGTTTCAGAAACAGGTGCAAAAGGATTTGTTGGCCTCAGACCAGATTGTGTATACATCATTGACTGGGGTGTCATCAAAGGAGCAGCTCCAACCTGAGGAGTTACCTGTGAGAAAAACAAAAACAAATATATAAAATTCAAAATAGTTCCACAAGATAAATCTTTTTGCATTTTAAGTATAGTAGAAAAGAAACATATAGACACACAGAATAAAGTCAAAGCTTTTAGAAACTGTTGCTATATCAACCTCAGAGTCTCCTCTTTCAATGCAGTGTGAGAAACATACCAGATTTTACATGCTATTGCCAATACACTTAATTTGCAGGATGGTTTGAACATCATACTTTATGACATGAAACCCACTGGTAGAGGCAACTCAATTTTCAGGAATACAAAACAAATCATGCTTCTTACCATTCCATATATAGGCACTTGAGGTGTGGTCAATGGGTATGTGATAGGAGCAGGTACCTTTAACCAAGAAAATTTTAAATTTTAGAGAAACTCATGCATGCTTAGTAATATATAACTTTGAAAAACACATATTTTTCAGTACTAAAAATAACCAATGTATTTACAAGAAATTGACTTACATATCCAGGATAGTGTACTCCATTCTGGCATAGCAAAAGGATAAGATAGAAAATTATTTAATAGGTATTCGTGCTGGAAATTCTAACTAAGGGATGGATTCAAGTCCAGTACCATAACAGTTTTTAACTATGCTCATTTATTAAAACAATTAAAGTGTGAAGAAAAAAAGTGCAAGGCCAGTAACATCAGTTATTATGCTTAGAAAGTTACCACTAGTACAACTTACAGCAAAATTAGAAATTTTACTACACTTAGCCAGATTTGAGTATATTGCTTGCACAAGCATGTGTGAGAGAAGCTTTTAGAGGGCATGGCATGCAATGTTCTTTCTTCCTCCCATTATTAGAGAAGGGTATAGAAAAGAAAGCCAAGAAAGCCAGTGGCCATTCAGCTTAAGAAGTGAATAGCAACAGATGTTTAGTCAGGTTGATATTGCCCACATACTAACACCTGATGTCAGCACATATCACAATATGAAAAAAGAAAAAAGAAGAGCATTTTAAGCCTTATATCAGGTTATGTTCACAGGCATGGCAATGCACATGCTTCCTAAAGCCATGCTTTGTTAAGCAGTGCTAGTTACACTGAAACCTAAGTGCTGGATGAAACACTTGGCTATGGGATAGGATGCAGTGGTATATGAATTGGAGGGTTAGTTCTGAGTGCCAGAGGCCACCCAGGACACTGAGACCTTTGCAGTTCTGGGGCACAGATTTTAAAGAGGCTCATAGCTGAGCTAGATCTTCACATTTGCTGGCAGTTCCAGGAAAATGCATGACCAGACATTAGCATAAACCAGTCAAATGCTTAGACCTGATGAACACATGAAATAAAAACGTATCTTTAAATCCACAGTGATCAATGGATACTAAGGCACCCTCTATGTTCCACAAATAAAAATGCACCAGCACTCTAACAACACATTCTAGAGCACCTAGAGGGGATAAAGAGATTGTATGGTCTCAAAAAATCTCACATAGAAGTGCAGTACAACTGTGTCCTCTCATCAAAATTTTTAATCTCATTTTCAAGTCCAATACTGGATTTAAAACTGTATTCAACTTCTCTAATTGTGAATGAGCACAGTCATACAGGACAAGGAAAACAGGCATTAGAGGCAAAACTATGCTTATTGCAAAATTAAATCAGACAGCAGTCCAAAATTCACAGCAAATGTGGCAATTATCCTAGTTGTCTATGTAACTGAAATGAACATCTCCTTCCCTCTAAGACAGCTATATTTTAGAAGTGATTCATATTTCTATGAATGTATTATGAATACAACACACTTGAAAAATCTCTTTTAAAAGCATAGGAAAATCAGGTGCCTACAAATATCCTTCCTAGAAATGAAAATTCTTCATTTAAATAACTATAAAAAAGATACACTTAAAATTTTGTACTGTGTTAATAATATGAAGTTGCTGTTGAGCATTATCAAAAGTCCAAAGCACTGCTTGACGTCATTATTAAGGTGCCTTGAAAGGACTGCAGCAGTGTTTCATGATAAAACTGAAAAAGGAGTAAAGAGTGGAAAGAACAGCAGTTTTGCCCTTAAAACACTCTCTGAATTCTTAAAGGTGAATTTTTGTATGCACATGTGCATGTGAAGGGGAGTGGGAGCACCTCAAATATGCACATCAGGAATTTTCTGGACTGGGATCATTTGTTTCAATCCCAAAAGAATTTATGAACTGAGACAGGTAATCAGCCTTTCACCTGAGATGTAAGTCCTTAATGGACAAGCTTTTCAGTGAGAGGAAATAAAGCATGCTAAAACCTCTACCTCATTCAGTAAGATCCTATAATCCTGTAAGCATTCCCTGCTACCCCCAGGTCTTCTATCAAATGCCTTTGCTGTTCTTTATAAATTAATGCAAGCAGGGAAGCATCATTTTCTAGAATGAAGTGTGATTTCACAGTACAGAAATTACCATGTGCGGAATAGTGGGGTTCCACGTGGTCGATGTGCTTGTTTTTGCTTGCCAGTTTGTTCCACCAGTAAGTTTTTTCTCTGTAGGCTGAGACCACTGCATGGCTGATCTAAAATGAAACCATGGTGTTAGTTTTCATGGAGAGGCAAACAGCTAGAGTAAAACAACATAACAGGGAATCCAAACATGCCTTAATGCGTGTGCAGAGCTGAAATCTAAGAAGAAACACTCAGAATTTCAGTAATCACTTATGTATCTCTTCTCCAGTAAGTGTTAAGTCTGGGGGTTCTGTTTGTGTTAAAAGTGAACTATCAGTACTGAACTGTGCATATAATGATTAAATGGAGTTTGATGTAACTTTTATAGTGTTTCAAAAAAATAAAAATACTTCAATAAAAATACAGCAATTACAAAACTAATTAAAGTGAACTACTTTAAAAGTTAAGGTTGGCCATGTTATGGTGACTGACCACAAATACACTTTTCCAATGCACTNGCCAAGATCTATGGGGGAAAAGAAACAGACAAAATCCTTAAGAATTTTAATTTGAGAGGAAAAGAAGCTTGTTTTGCTTTCAGTAACAAATGGGAAAGTTAATTTTAAAAGCTTCACACTTACTTCCTACTAGATTAGCGAGTGAAGAATCAAGGTCATTTGCCAAAATTTTTCTACTTTGCTGGCTGGCTACAGTGGCTCTTTGACTTTGTGGTGGTACTGTGGGTTGCAATACATCATCTAGAAAGTTAAAACCTAAACAAAGAAAATAAAAGCAACTGTTAACAAAATAGTTACATTGCATTTAATAAATGACATCCATAGGCCAGGGAGGAATTTTCTTTATAGAACTCTAATTTGAGTATTTATGTGTGAAGGTTCAACATGATGGGAGCATTTAAGACTTTGACAGAAGCACAGTTTAACTTCTTATTTTTTATGGAATACTATATTGCACCTACTAATCTAAAAGAATCTTTAACTGTACTTCAACAATACTTTGCTATACAGAAGAGAAAGACTAACTCAGGTATTCTCCAAGAAAACACACAAAACCAGTTCTGCACTTCTGCAAGTGCTGTGCCTCTGAATGGAGTCAGAGGGAAGTCATCACCATGTATCAAGAGAAAGCACAGAAGACAAATGAACACAAGCTTACCCGTTACGAGACATCCAGTGGGCCATGTTCAAAGTTTGTTCCCCCAGAAAGAGAGGAAACAGTTATTACACAGAGAATGAAATCAGTCAAAGCTAATTTTAAAGTAAATAACTACTGATTCCCTCTTATCAGCCCATAATCACCTTGCAAATATATTAAGTTATTAAATTTCCAACTGCAATAGCAATCATGCTAAATTGTTAAGCAATTTTTGCCTGTAGGGTATCAATTAGTCATAAGACAGTTTTTACCACTTGCAGTCATGTACTCTGGTGCTGTAGATTTTCCTCCAAAAACAGCATCAAAGTCCACATTAATTGTTGAAGAGGTGGTACTCGGAGAAGCTGAATGAAGAGGAAAACCTGAAAAGTAAGTTAAATAATGAAATACACTCATGAAGTAATATCACTCATTCCAGTGAAACCAGAAAGTTTTAAAAAACAAAAACAAAAAAATCAAATTACTATCAACAGTCACAGAATGATACACAGAAGCATATGTTGGTTTATGACCACTAAAGTCATCTTT
>VZTT01073189.1:26836-38603 GCA_013400855.1 Buphagus erythrorhynchus
AATAAAACTCTTGTAAGGTAATACCTTCCCCAACAAAAAGCTGATACAGTATTATAGAAGTCAATTTGACATAAGCTTCAATAACAGAACAGACAGCAGTAACTCAAAACTATTCAGATTTTACAGGAATACCTGAAATCTTTCATAAGTCAGTCAATATAAAATCACTGATTTTTCTGTTTCAGTGCATTATACTATAATGCAAAAATTTATTAAACATAGATGTGAATCAGTGCAAGTTGTTAAATTAGGTATTGTGGTGAATATTTTCAAAAAGTCAGCTTATTAGCTGGCAATGAGACAAATTATGTTATAATTTGAAAATATTCTTGGTATTTATTTACCTTTTTAGACCCTGTATCAATACATTGAACTGACCTACCAAAAGGAGCATCAACCACATCCTTCACTTTTTTCACTATATACTTACAAATATGGCACTGAGTAAAAACTAATGGATTAACAGAACAAAATTATGGTTTCATTCATAAATTTGCTTAAATGAAAAGACTTTGCTAGGAGCTTATCACCCTCTTAAAAAAAAATCCCCTACTTTTCATCTCGTCAGCTCAGGCAGATTCAGGTACCAGCAAAGGTGACCAGTAAAGTTTTAAAGAAAGTACAGGAAAACAGAATTCAGCCATACTGTGAGTATATTAAATACTCAAAACACCACATATCTCCCCAAACCTTTACAGTCCAATTGCAATGGTTATCCATTGCACTTTCATGGTATTTTTATTTCAGTCTCACCAATCACCCTCTCATTTCACTTTGTTTCAAGATGTATTCTTCCAGGTAGAAGTGGATGTGTAAGCTGATGCTCCTGGTCACTAAAACTAAGATAGGCTTCATTTAACAGCAATAGAGCAGAGAGAATTTAAGAAACTGCAGTCAGAAGTTGTCTATCTTCTTTAGTTTTCTCAATATCTTTCACAAAACTCAAAAGCTAAAAAAATTCACACATACCTAAAAGATTAATAATCCCTTCATTGTATGCTGCAAAAAGTCTAATGGAATCTTTAAAGAGGAGCATAAAGGCAGCATTTATAACACCATTTGTTAGTTCATTTGGATTTGCCTGTGTAGAAAGCAATGAGAAAATAAATTAGTATTTAACAAAGTAATGAAACTCTCACTTCAAAATGAGAGAGTGTTACTTAACACTGAGCTTAAAGTACTTACATCAAAATCAAGGAGTGCATCAAGCTGGTTCTGTATGATTGGAAGGGTTTTCAGAAGCTTTTCAGGATTCATAGTTCTCATCACTCCATCTATCCTACAGAGTAGAAGACGCACATTTACACAAGATACAGAGATCTCACCCCACATTGTATTGTTTCAACAATATAATATTGTCTCAAAGGGCCAAAAGAACACCATTCTATGACAAGCTCAAGAATAACTGTGTTCCTCCTTGTCCCACCCCCTGCAACGGGAAGGATCAAACAGAAGTAGTAGTAGTAGTCTTACCCTCTTTTCATTTTGGTGAAGTCAACTGCTACAAGTCTATATGAAAGTGCTTTTTCATTCAAGTATCTGCTGTATCGCCTAATGAAGGTAGACATATCATAGCCTAAAAGTTAAGCATTTGCAAGTTAGACATTATGAAGGGGTACAGTTTTTCAGTTCTTTTCAAGAACTGTCCTCCTACTAGCCTATTTAATGTTAGCTTGCATAAAAAGTACTTCCTAGGCACTTCCCAGGATCTTGAGATGTGACTTTAGTTTCTTCCCAAGTTGCTAAGATTAGGAAAGCATTTGTTGCAATTATGAAAACAAACACCTAAACACATCAAAATATTAGACCAGAACAGAGCATAAAAGATTAGGCAAGCACCAAGCAGTTCTTGTTAAGATGTTCTTGAAAACAGAATAAAAACGTATTCCTAGTAAAATGATGAAGAGTTTGGTAACTTATCTGCCATCCCTCAAAACCCACATAAAAACCTAAAAATGTGTTCTATCACTAGGCAAGTAAAGGACTTATCAGAGATTTGAAAAAGTTCTCTCTATTCATACAGCACATCCTAGTTACCATTCCATGCACCTTAACAGTAAATATTTACTCCTGAGGCTTTAAAATGCAACAACAAAAATTATTATTGTGCTGATAACTCATCAGGTTTATTCTAATGAGCATCAAGAGCTCACTTGGTAAAATTTACAGCTGTGTGTGCAATCCTACATACATTACAGACAGATTTCTAGCACTCACCTAGGTAACTCAGAATCTCACTTGACCCATGTCTACATTCTTTGGTGTCTCATGCAATAAAAATCAAAACACTCTTCCATTTAAGTGTTATTTAGCTCCTAGTGTGCACCGACACATGCACCATCACACAGAAAAAAAAATGAGTAGAGTTATTTCCTTCAGTGAGAGATCCTTACCCTGCATGGCACTTTTGTCCAGGTAGTTATTTAAGTTGAACAAAGTGTTCCGGGATGCAAGATACTGGATAAAGCGCTGTTGGTGAAGAAAAAGTTGAGAATGTAATTGTTGTGAGAGTCAAAACAGAAGCATATGACAAGCAAACTACACTTATCTTGTAGCAGTTTCTAATAACCTCTATCTACAACAGAAATTAGTTAAAAGGGAAAAATTTAGAGGAAAACCTGAAAATACTTACTAGCAAATCCTGTGAAGTCCAAAACTAGATTTGGCAAAAATAAAAATTTAAACTAAACAAAGAGACATCACTGCTCATGAATAACATACTAATACTAAAATACTAATAATCCTAAAGGAAGCTGCTTTGTTAACTTTGTACTTTAGAACAGACAAGCTGGAAAACACAAAACAAAAATACTACTTGCATTATCCAAGCTCCTGAAGTTTGACCTAGCTCAACTGCTGTAGTGTGAAGAGCACACTAAGTTTTACAGGTCATTTCAATCAAGTTCACATAGCTTTGCAGAGAGGAGGAACACCAAGTTTTTACAGCAGTTTAATAGCTGGAAAGCACTTTTAAGAATCGTCATTTCAAAGTCACCAGCAGTCAACAATCATTTCTTAGGTCAATGACCACACACGGGTTCAGGACTGTCACCTGACCAAAGTTTAGCTTTTAACATAAGGCTTGTGCAAGAGAGGCTGCATTTCTAACTCCATGTTATTGACTAAGAAGCTTTTAATAAAATGTGATGAAAACATGAAAACTTAAGTCAATTAAATGCAGTAGAACAATGTTTCAGAAGAATGTTAATAGCAACAACATATGAAGACTCAGCCAATTAGACGATGTCTTGCAAGATCAAATATTCTAGTCACCATATTCCTCTCCCCTTTAGCAAGTATTCTTATCTGTTATTAGGTTGGCTGCACATTTATGGAGTGCTAACAAGACTCTTCTGCTGTGTTCTTACTGATAAGCACTACCGTAATGAAATAAAAGGTCACCAGAAGTTTTCAAGCCTTTATTCCAGAAAGGTCACTCATTATTCCCTCACCAACCAACCCAGATACCTGCAGGTAAATTGAAAACGCTGATATATTTTGGTATTGAAATAATGAAGGAATATTTTCTTTCCTCTGGACAAATACTTTAGAGCCATCAGCAGAAGAAAAACAAAATCTTTGAAAAACTGAAGTGCATATCTAATGCTTTACAGACTGAGACAATTTTTAAAAGCTGTCAAATAATCTTTAACAGAATGAATCATGTCTTACCTCATTTCCATACATCATGAGGTGGTGTGTTGTAATTAGAGCTTTGAACACTACAACCCAGCTACTGTTTGCAGTTCTCTCAAAGAGTGTATCTGCCAACTGTGGAATATTCACATTCATTTCATTTGTGCACTGTATTAGATCTAAGTCAAAGGAAAAAAAAAAAATCAAAGCATTACAATGAGTTACATGTTCAGAGGATCAACATGTTATTTTGTGTTTTTTATATTGAGAATTCATATTGGAAGCATTAACTTCAGTTCTTTGTTTAAGAAATAATTGAGCTCCTTTACCCTCCTTGCTCAGATTTACTACATTTTACTGAAACATTCCAAGTATGAACTTCAAAGGCATTTCAATAATTTTATGGAGTCCAAATATCTCATCAATAAATAACCTGTTCCACTAAAATGGAGCCCCAATTAGTATCTGAAAGCCAGTGTGAGCAACCTTCTGGACACTCAATGCCCAAGGCCACTCAATGTAACCAAAAAAATGAAAATCTGAGAAGCAAGGAAAAGCTGAGACATCCCAACCTCATGAGATCAACAGGCAGCACAACTCTGCCACTCTGACCTAGGACCAAGTACTCACACATGATGGCAAACGAGATGCTACAAATCTGTAAAATATGCCTCTTTTCTTTAAAAATTTAGAGCCACAATTTGCACCTATCCACCCTTCCCCTTAGCTTAAAAACACTTGGTTACAAGTCTACTGAGTATTTCGTGATGGATCATTGGTATATTGGTATATATAGGCTTTCATATAAAAAATCTTTTTGTGTCCTAGACTGACAATAAACTCAATAGTAGAACATTAACTTGGGAGATCAGAGACAGAGAGGTTCAAGACTCTGCCTGAGATTTAAATTAGTACAAAACCAGAACAGGCTCCAGCAGACACATGGGAAGAGTACCTGCCTGAGAAGGCTAAAGAAGGTACTTGCTAAGAAAAGAGCAGAGAACTGAATCCAGAACTACTCTAAACCGCCTCAAGATCACACATTTATTCTCTCTCTGTGCTAAATTTGGCTCAGGTGTGATCAAAGTACACCCTAAGGACTGGTCAAGGCCAGTAAAACAAACATTTGGTTTGAAAAGCTTCCTTTGTGGCCTCTCATTTAAACTGAGCCTGTGAGCAGCCCATTGGTAGCAGAGCCCATTGCTGTTTGTGCAGCTTGTCTGGATAAGGACCTGAAGAAGGGCAAGTACCTGGGAAGCCAGGCAGCAACTGAGTTCTCAAGTGTTGGCACCACTGAAACAGCCAACTGCTCTGCCTTAGCAGCAGCATGGAGAGGACAGACTGTGTCATCATAAGCTCTTTAAATGGAAACTTAGAGCTCATACATTGATAATTTAGGACAAAGTATTTCACAGAAATATTGCACTTAAAATTCATATCTTTCTAGTGCACAGAGTGTATTACAGATGGACCTGAACTAAAGATTGCTTTATTAAGAAAAAGTGCTTTGATTAAGGATTGCTGTTTAAAATAGTTTAATAACAAGAGTAATTTTGACAGAGTAAAGAATTTTAGTATCTCATCAAGGTAAAAAGGTATAAAATGCAAGTTATAATAAGTTACTAATTTCATTCAGATGTCAGAGATTTCCAAATACGTACAAAACATAAAAGCTGGGATGAAAACTTTCACTCTTATTAGCAACACACAAAAATGCTGAAATAACTGCACAAAAAGAAGAGCACCAGAAAGAAGCTTTAAGCAAGCTATACATCAAAACCTTATGCTGAGTAGTATTCTTGTATATTGAGTATACTTCAATTATTTCCAAATGTGAACTTTCTTTCTCAAAACCCAAGTAATCTGTTAGCTACTGCTCCCTACTCATGGTTATATCATCAGATGCTCTGTCAAATTAAGAAATACCTTAACTTAGAAGTCCAAACAGTCTATAGGCAATTATTGCCCCATATAATGAAGCAAGTCCCAGAATTTATACATAGAAAAAATATTAAACTGTAACTTAACAGCCTCATCAATTGAATGAGGATTTTGTTGTGACATTTCTAAGCAGTTCTCTCAAAACACACTAGGGCAACTAAGTCTTCCTAAGTCAAATCCGTTTATAAGCAGGTATTATAGAAATACATGGAAAATACTGAACAGTATCTAAGAGCAGCAGCTGATGTGTCTGTACCCCGCACAGAAATGTTATAGGACTATTACCAGTCCTACTCTTAGTTTATAAAAACAAACCAACCAACAAAAATCTCACAAACTCTTTTCAAGAGCAATACCTATAAAACTAGGTAACAGTTAAAGAAGTTCCATTATCTGCTGAGGTCAAAGACCACACAGCCTATCAAAAATATTAATTCAGCACAAAGTCCTTTTGCTTCGCATAACCAGTAAGCAAGTCACATTTTTTACTGAAGATTTTCCAATATTACATGTGCTTATTAAATAAATGATGAAACTCAGACGGAAGATCCAGGTTAAAAACCAAAATCTTGCTGCTGTCCAGTCAAGCTAGCCAACCTATTTTCATTTGTATTTTGCCAGTGCTCCCCAGAGAGATTCCTATACTGTCACCTTCCCTCAAGCTAAGGTCTCCCAGCAGATGTTCCAGCAGACCTCAAGATGATGCTAACCCTGGGAGATCCTTTGCACATTCTAATGTCTGCAACTGCTATTGAGTGTTCTTACAGTGCTGCTGGGGCACAATGTGACAGGAACCCTACTGTTAGCACCTGCATGCAGTGCTCTAACTGGTGAGCTCGCCTTAAGCCCCACATCCATAAAACAAGTTTTGGCTTATGCCAGAATAAAGGTTTACTTCCACAAGACATCATGCAGATGTCTTCTGTCAAGTGTCAGTAACAGAGTGGAGCTGACAGAGCTCTGCTGTATTTGAGAAGCTCTTTTGTTATTGTTTCATTCTCAAGTGCTTCTGTGTAAGATAAATGTCTGTCCATTTCAAAAGGCAACCAAAATTAAATACTTCACATAGGAAGAGCCACTAGGAGTCTAATTCAAGATGTGGCTGAGGTTCGAGGGCCTGAGTGAGCTGCCAGCCCCATGGACTCGAGACATGCCCTGAAGACAACACTCACTGGCTTCCCTGAAGACAATTTTTACAGGGGGTACTCAGCACAGCATGGTCTTTGATTCCAAAATCTTCTTCAAAACCCAAGCACATAAGTCACAGTTACCAATATCAAAGAACACATGCTTAGACAAACAAAATGTCTCTAAAATACTAAACTAAGCAAAAAATGTCAGTGCATTTTATAGACCAAAACTGGATTTTCTTAAGAGTGTGTTGCAAAAGACCAGGTTTAAAAATAAGGCTACTTCAAGGCTTCAATAAGGCTGCTTGGGGTAATTTTAAAAGTTATTATTTTACAGCTAGCAATAAAAATAAAGCTGGCATTATATTTTAATTCTGCAATTGAGATACATAAAAAGAAATGCAAGTGCCATTTCTCAAATATGATTCTTCCGAGTCTGCAAAAGGAGTATTTATATAGAGACAACTGTAGGGATCTATTACAGCTGGTGGCACAGAAAGAAAAAGCTATTATCCTCATACATCTGGAAGTATAAAGGAACACATGCACCTGGGAGACTGACAGCTGGGCAACAGTAACATGGATGTTGGCAGCAAAAACTGGAATGAAATGCACAGGGTGAATGATGCTCATTTTCTTATCACAGTACTTATATAAACACTTCGCAACTCAAAGCATTCTGTCAACTACCCAGAGGAATAATTTCAACTGCAAGTGAATCTGAGGTGCTATTTCTAGAATGGACTTTAGAAACATGTTAACATCACACAGGGGAAAAAAAACCAACCAAACAAAAAATAAATAAATAAATAAATAGATAAATAAATAAATCTAACAGCTTTAAACCAGAAGACTACCATAGGGGTTTTCAAGCAGCCTGGAAGAGCTCTGGAAATTATTGCCTAATAGAATACTGAGTATTTCCTTTNTACTGGCACATTATCTATGAAGTTATACAGCACCAGAGAACAGCATGCATAAATCCAGATATTAAAAACAAAATAAAATATATATATATATATCAGGTTTTTGGAAAATTCTCAGCCAGGCACGAACAAAAACTGACATAGTTTTCAACTTTTAAGTAATAGGAAAAGTCATAATTTTCTTGAGTCAGGAATCTCTCTCAAGAGAGCTGTAAATACATAAGATAAAGGCAACCATAACATAATGTATTTCTTCCATTTTGTCACAGGACTGAAACTTCTCTAAGACAGATGTAAGAATTCAGACCATTTTCCTCAGTCACAGCAGTCTTAAAAAAATACATTTTCTTCTAAAAAGTTGCATCATAGATGGCACATTATAAAAATGTAAAACATCAGAGTCACTTCAGCCAGCTTTCTCAATGTAGCCGAGAAATGCAACAATTTTTGCTGGAAGACTTAAAAGATAGTAGTCAACTGTTACAAACGTTGTTATGCCCATGTTTGCTCATAGTGCATGTTTTGAGAGCAATCTTTAAATTTCAGTTATAGAATAACAGCTAAATCTGAATTTTGAGTTACTTTACCACAAGCAAAGCAATTCAGCTATTCTGTCCCACTCCCCCACTAAACAAGGATACAGGACAGACAGCCCATAATCTTTTTAAGAAAAGCTATATACAATCCCCATTTACAGATCCCAACAATATTAACTATTTTTTCGTTCAAAGTATTGTATTGAAAAACTTCACAAATTGCTAAAGAACTTCAAATGAATGACAGGCACTGGTCTGTGTAAAGAGTTCAAGAAAATGCCTTTGTCCTGTATCACAACTTACACATCTCTGCAAGAACCACACTGCATCAGCATTTATTTGACAGTCAAAAGCTCTGGTTGCCAAAATAATAGGCAGTACCAGAATTACAGTGCCGGAATTATCACTTCTTAGAAGGTTTCCAAAGCTTGTATATGGGAGTTTTAAGTTTTGATTAGCAACATTAACTACCTTCCCCTCACCTATGCTTCTTAAGTTGGCTATATATAAGTTAAACAGAAACTGTTTTATCATTACTGTGTTAATTTAAAAGTTTAAGCTGCAATTAATTTAGGGGTTTGTTTTTTCCAAGTTTTGGTCTACACACAAGTCTACTCTGCCAGTTCCCAGTTTGGCTACAGCTTTAATTTATTCTTTTTTCTTGTAAAGCTTCAGTAGTTAGACAAGAGGAGGTTTGCCTCCAAAAGCATAACAGCCCCACTCTGCTGCAAACTAGACTGTGAAGGCTGAGGAAGCGACAGAACGCACACTAGGAAAGAAGAGACAAGACCTTCTGGTACTCCACTAAGAGGAACGATCAGCCTCTACATAACATTTTATATTATCTGAAAACATTACAAAATACTACAGAAATAGATCTGTTTACTTATTTAGGACACCATGACCTACTTTAAAAGTTAAGTCCCCGAGTACGCCCATTGACATTGCTTAGGTTTTGGGGTGGGTGTTTTGTGGGTGTTTTTTCACTCTAAAGCAAAATATGACTATACTACTCAGCAGTTAGTAGTCAGACAAACCGCAAGACTCTTAAATACTAGTTCAGACACTGCATATGTAACACCTTTCTGTAAAAACCTATATTGTAATACTATAGTTTTTCTTACAGAGGAAACTTGGCAATAAGGGAATTTTAAGAATTAGTCTGAACAGAGGGCACAAACTGATACTCCTCCACAATCCCTGATACAACTGCAGCAACTCTCAAAAAATTGTTCCTGGTAAAGCTTTTTCCTAAGCAGCAATTAAAAATAATACCAGATGGTGTAGCATTTTGAATGACACACACATGTAGTGACTAGAGTACAACTACCAGAGTTTTACATTAAATCCAAGCTGTATTTTCAACTTCATAATGTACTTAAATTGGGAAGCACTTGCACTGTATCTTGGAAAAACATACTGTATGGTTTTTTTCCTCCAGAGATTACAGTATTTCATATCTACCTGCCCACATTTAATACAAGTAAGTCTTGTGTACAAGTGAAAACATAAGAAGTGCTACTCAAAGGGTTGAGGATGTTCGAAAAGCAGTGCCTGAGTATGTGCAGTGAAGACAGGAGCATGTTCATTGGGATTTTTTAACCCCTTACAGACATATTTAATGTTCCATATTTGACATCTTTTTTTCCCTACCCCACCAAAGCACTCCTCTCCTTCAGATACCAAGTGACAACATAGGCCAAAGTCTTAACAAATGAATTGCACCAGAATACAGAACTCATCTGGCACAGAATGAGATGGTCAGGAGACTGACTGACAGCTCTAAACAGCCTGGGATCAAAAGGAACTTTTTAGTCAAAAGGCAGTCTCAGTTTACAGTATTCTCAAGTTAAGAACTGTTCCATTTTCTTATTTTGTAAGGGTGACTTATAGCAGATGACATTATTTCAGTAAGATTTTCAAACAACATACTACCTTTTTTAGGATTCAGAAGCCTTCAAACTATTGAGCAAACTGTCACCACTTTCTGGCTTCCTGTTATGTTGCCATTTCGGGACTCAAATATTACCTCATTTAACTTATACCACAGGCAGAACACAAGACAAAAGAAATAAGGTAACTTTAAAAAGGCATCTTTAAAAAACAAATTATCAGTTACCCAGTTTTAAGGCTTTTAATTTCAATACAACAGCTGCAATGTTCACTACTGTAGCTGGATGCCACACATTCAGATCAATAATAAATGAAATATATATTTGGCTGGTTTTAACTGCTCGAGCCACACCGAAAGCTCTCACACAAGCCAGTATGAGCAGACCAGTGTCCCAGGGTTACACATCCCATCTATTCTCAAAGAGCATAACCCAGAACGCTTCTGCCCAGAGCCTGAACCAGCAGCCCCTTTAGTACCATCAACTTGTATGAATCCTGCAAAACTACCAGCCTGTCTTTGAAGAAACCAGCAAAAGGTTTCAAGCCTTTTTTCCTCTCTTTAATGGCAACACACACGCACTTACTTCGCTTTTACGAGCTGGAGAACGTACTTCGTGCACTTTTGAGCAGTCAGACAGGAACTCCAATTGCTACTCTGTTACTAAAGCCTGAAGCGGAGCAACACCACTGATACTTCTGCAGATTTCAGGGGTAACTCTCTGCATCTTTTGTTATAGAGAAAGAGGTTTTAACATACTAAGTTTAAACGTATTAGCGGCAACATACTCTTAATCAGAAGAAACGCACTGATCAACCTCGCCCTTCCCTTCGCTTTTAATCTTCTACCTCGTTTCGCGAACCGTAAGACAGAAAACTATGATATTTCGGGAAATATTCGAAATATTTAAAGACTGTAGTCCACAGGATACAAGGCAGAACGAAAGAGTACTTGAAAAATTAAATTCTGGCTTGTAACAGTAAACACACCTTTTTCCCAGGTGCCCGATTAATAAACACCACTGCATCCAGAGCACAAGAGCTAGGCAGCTCTCACCGGGAACAGCTAATGAGGTTGGATATTTTTGCTCCCCGGGCGCGACAGGGTATTACAAACCTCGCACCCTCCACGTGGAAAGTAATTTCTGGAGATCATACCACTCATGTCCACCCAGATTTACACGACACGACACCTCCCTCCATGTGCAGGCAGCCGGCTCTCCCCTCTCCCCCGCCCCTGGGCGGAGGGCCCAGCTGACAGGCTGCCCCGAGCTTGGAGCTCCAACTCCGGGCCCACCCGGTCCCGCCGCCAGCTCCTACTCACAGTCCAGGTGCTTCTTCTTGGGGCCCATCACCTCGTGAGTCGTCGCCTTGCACACAGCCTTGGCGACGGCCGAGCCAGTCACACTGTGCTGCGCCGCCGTGATGCGGTCGGTGATCGACTGCCCCGACATCATCGCTGCGGCCCAGCCGGCTGCTCCGCCGCGGTGCCCCGCAAGCCGGGGCGGCAGCTCCCCCGCGGCCGGGGGCGAGCGCAGCCTCCCGGAGGAAGGGCGCCGGCGGCTCCCTCNGGAGGCTCTTCCTGCTGCTCTGCGGAGCGGCGGCGATAATCGCTCGGCTCCCAGCACCGCTCGACACTGCCGCCTCCACCCGCGGGTGTGCCCCAGCTTTCCCTTTCACATTACGCTCACAGACAAAATGGCGGGCG
>VZTT01073190.1:0-61562 GCA_013400855.1 Buphagus erythrorhynchus
CCTCCATCATCAGTGCACTGAGGCATTGCTTGTATTCAGCAAGGAGCGAGCTGCACGTTGCTGAAGTGAGCTCTTCACAGACTGGTGGGACTGCCAGCAAGGTAGAGGGATGTACAAATTCTTAAACATAAAGGAAATGGAAGGACTACCATTAAAAAACAGCAACAACAAAGCAACCTCCAAAAAACAAACAATAAAGAAGTTTTCCCATGAGTGACAGAGCTCTTCACATGTTTCATGACAGTAAGACATGATACAGCTTTAAAGTTCTGCCTTAACCAGAGCAAAGCAATGACTTGAGAGTGTCCTGTCTGTACTTTATGCTTTTGTTTTTAAGCAAGGACAAAATTATTAAGAAATTGTGTCATGTTGCATATTAATCCAGTTTTTCAGATGGGGGACTCTTAACTCAGTCGTAGGGACAAGTTTGAGCCACTTGAATAATTTATGCACTTCATTTGGTGGACATTTGGAGCCTCAGGAGATGCAGACAGTGCTCTGTGAACAGCCATGTAGTTGAATAACTTCATTCATATGATGTGATTCACTGGCAAGTTTGTGTTGCAAAATGTTCATTTTGACTGGCTGCATTGGAGTGCCTTGCCATAGACATGGGGGGAAATAGGGTGTGACTGTATTTCCTGGGGTTCAGGAAAATACTGACAGCTTATTACAAAACTCTGTGTTTTTCTTCTCATTCCCCTTTGGAATGATGCTTGACTCCAGGTGTTTGCCATGCAGCAGCACCACAAGCAGTGCTGTCTGTACCTCATTTTGTGAGTTGCTTCCATAACCACATCCCACAAGTACCAGGTGAGGAGGAGTTCAGATTTCTTTCAGAACCCACTTGTGGGAAATCCCACAAGTCTTCAATTTTGCTCAAATTCAGCCACTCATTCCTTTCAACTTGCTTTCTTGACAACTGATCAGAAAGGCCCTTCAAAGCAACTTGTACACTTAACTTTCAATCAAAATTTTAAAAGACATCTAGAACATACTTAGGAAATATTCAAACAGTAATGGCCTTTTCATTTGGGGCTCATCCTAGGGAAAATCCCTAGGTCTCCTGGGAAATTTCAGGTTTTACCGATCTTTTGAAAATTTAGACATTTTAATGTAATTCATAAAAAACCACTTTGGATGCTTGTGCTCTCATTTACCTGCCAAACACAACAAAGAAGTAGTGCTAAAGCTTACCAGGCAGGTGAAAAAAAATATCCTGAACACCTATAGGAGAGAAAGCTGTGGTGAGAGCATTTTAGGCATGCTAGAGGGAGATGAGAATGGGCTTTGTAGTGGATCTATCCAGAGTCCCTGTGGCAGACTCAGAGGTTTCTGTAATTCTTCCCTGTAAGGAGCTCAGAGCTATCTACTGATACACAGAGAGGAGAGATTGTGGCTTTGGATCCTTCCAACACTGGACCACCAACTCCAGCAGGGCAGCAGGAAGAAGAACAAACTGCTCTCTTCACAAAGATTTGGGATTTAACTGTTTCTGTCACTTTTTGTCTCATGCTAACAAAACAGGATTTCCTCTGTTACAGGGCATGAATACAGGTCCTAAGGTTTGGTACATAACTGTAAAAAAAGGTTGGAAATGCTCTATTTTCCTTTCAAAATTAAAAAAGAAACAACAAAAAGACCAGGAAAGGGGGATTTAAAAATGAATCCTGCTTAGGTGTTGGGCTTCTGTGTCTCCTGTGTGAAGTCATGGTTAAACTCCAGGGAATGCTTGCAAAGCGTGGGAGACCACACCCTTGATAAATTCTGTCACCAGCTGGGAATCTTATTACAGTTTGGCCAGAAAGTACGAATGAAACCTATCTTAAATGCTAATAAAAGAGACAACTCCATAACCAGCTTTGGCCAGAAAGTACGAATGAAACCTATCTTAAATGCTAATAAAAGAGACAACTCCATAACCAGCCTTCCATGCTGGAGATGCCATGTGAGTTTTGGTGCAGCTCCCCTGAAGAGCCAGTGCAGCAGCCTCTTCCAGGCAGGGCTTTAGCCCTACAGACTGTGCTATTCCATTGCTGAGTTATTTATCCTGGGCACAGAGCTGACATCCTGCTGTGCTTAGACAGAGCCATGTATTAAGCAAACCTTAGTAACACATCCACAAAGTCACTGAGACAGTGCAAAGCTCTATCACTTACAAAGCGAACTCTCACTTTTCAGGAGCACAAATTTCTGTAAAATTGCCTTTAGATGAAAACAGAGTTCTGAAAAACTACTGCTTGGGAGGCAAGCTTTGGTTCTGCAGCACCAGCTTCTCTGCAACCTGATTTTTCTCAGCCAAAGTGAACAAAAAGTAGAAGAATCTTGACTGAACAGATTTTGTTTTGTTTCTTTTTTCTCTTTCCTTCAAAAGAATCGCTGATGTCAAAAAATGTCAAAACACAATTAGGGAGGCCTTTCCTCCCCTTCTGTATGCTTTCTGACAGTATTAAATCATTACCTTCCAAATTAGTTTCAGAATGATGATAAATAAATGGGGAAAAAAAAAGGGCTAATGCTCAGTTTGAGCTTCATGTGCACTGATTCTGGCAGGTCTTCCACACATTGCCCTGGCCCCTTCCTGAGAGAGGATGCACTGTTCACTTGAGATCTCATGGAATTTTGGTGTTTCAGTAGAGGACATCATTATATAAATGAATTATATATACATCATTATATAAATGAATGCTGAAGCAATCTACACATAGCAAACCTGATACTACAAGGCCCTTATATTTTGAGAAAGTCAGACATTATCTTTAAGAGAATTCTGCAGCTTTCAGCCCAAGGTAGCACCAGTGCAGCAAAGATCAAACATAAACCTCACTTACTGCAGTGTCTGACCTTTGTAAGGACTCTGACAACAGCCACCACCACAGGGAGTTCTGCCATAAAACAGAATTTCAAAAATAAGTAAGTAGGTTTCTGACAAGAATTTGGGGCTGGAGCATGGTGGGATTGATGTGGCTTTGCCAACATGGTATAATGAATAAGAAACTGCATTTTGAAAATATTGACCTCTCTTCCAAGGGAGCTGTGTAATGTTCTTCTGTGTTCAGCATCACTGCTGAGAGTCAGGCCAAATCATTCTGCATCACACCTGAGTGAGAGAAAAAGAAGCTGGCTTCCACCTACTTTTGTTCTTCTCACCTGCAGGCTTAAGCTCCTGCAGACAGCTGCACTGAGCACCCAGTCAAGGGATTAATTTCTGGCAGGAAGGAATTCAGCACTGAGCTACTTTCCAGCTATCCTTTTCCTACCTGGAATATCCCTGCAGCACGTCCTCTGGGCTAGCAGACCTTGTCACATCTCATGCACCTCCCTAGGCTGGCAGCAGTTGAAACTGATATTTAATATCTTGTAAAGCAAGCACCTCATCCATCCAGGGTGCCACATAAATCAAAACAATCACTTCACTTGATGCAACTTGGTCTTCTGTTGCTAAGTGGAAATGTTAGGGAGAAAATGAGGGAGAAATAAGGCTGTTTTTTTAAACACTGTCCAAATTGCCTGGGTCTGCAGGGTGGCATGTAGCTTTCTCTTTGGGAGTCTTTCTTCTTATGAGACTGAAGGTTGTGAGTTTGGTCCTCACATGGGGCACCATGGTAAGGGGTTAGCTGCACCACCTAATTAGTGGCTTGTCCTCATTTTCTTCTGCCTTCACTCAGAGTCAGGATTAAAAGCACAAAGGAGATGAATTTTCTCATTCAGACTTGGTTGTTTATTAAATCTTATCTAAAGTACAGAGAGTTCTGCAACACTTCTAGCTACCAGATAAAAGTGAGCAAAATGGAGCTGAATCCAGCTAGTTACAAGGTCTTTTAAAGCTAAACAGTCCAACAGAGAATTAACACTTATATTATTTATACTTTTGACCCAATAACCAAACTCCTGTGACCCGCAGTGCAGCACTGACTGTCCAACCAGGAACTACCTGAAATCATGGAGAAGAAGGAAGAAGACAGAAAGAGACACCACCCAAAATCCTCCATCTTGTCCCATACCTATTACTATATTCTAAAGCCCCAGTTTTAAAACCCTTCACCATGTGAAATCACACACTTCTATTTAACTACACACCAGTGATTTTAACTCCATCACTCAAATTTGGAAGCCTTCTCCAAGGCCTCAGGTCAAAGCAGTGTTCTCCAGGGGGTCAGTGCCAGAAAGCACAGAAAGCTCAAAACTCCCAGGTTTGTGGTTTCCAACATTCTTCAACACTTGCAGCTCCATGACTCCCAAAGGCATTAACCCCCTCCTATGTCCCTGTCTCTGAAATCCTAGTTAGAGGACAGGAACCTTCCAAAGGCAGAGCAAAGTGTGCAGCTGGAGGGGAGAGGGGCAGAGGAGCATCCCCCAAATTGCATGGGCTGTTGCTGCAGCCTCTGCTGCCCAGCACAGAGGGCAGAGCTGGGCTCACAGTGCAGGTGATGACAGCACTGCTGCTGGTAACAGATTTGGGATTAAGGAGCTTTGTCACTTAGCTCTCAAAACCTCTTAATTGAACAGATCAGGGAATGGATAAAATCTGAGCAGCTGGATGGGTCTGTCCATACCACTGGGGACAGCAGTGCATGAGCAGGGTCTGGAGTTTTTTCTCTCAGATTACTCAACTGCATAAAGTTCACTGAGGATTTAAGCAGATCAGATTCCCCCACTGTCTTCTCCTTGCACATTCATGTACAACAGTGCCAGGCCAAGTATGGCATGAGTTAGGAGCCTCCACCTACAGACACACCCGCACACAACTGTGCACAGAAAATTTTAAAAAACTTCCTTCTGCTCCATAAGGAGAGTCCAAGGTCATAGTGCCATTTCAGCAGCTGAATTATAAGGAAAAACCCTACAGTGGTACTATTTAAAAAGCCTCCAATTAGAAATGCTGCTATAAACATACTATTGCTGATTCCAGCAACTCCAGTTTGCTGAAACTCAATGTAACTCCCCTCTGTGCACAATACAGAATAAGTTCTACTTCTTATGGGTGAATTCAGTGTAATAAATAATTAACCAAATATATACCTTTCTATATTTAAAATTTTTATATTTATATACATTTTTATATTGATATCTTTATCTCCCATCCCTCATTTGTAAAATACTTGTGAACGTAATTTTGGTTTATGGATCCCTTTCAGCTGTTTTATTTACAGAAAAAGAAAGGTGACAGAGCTGTGACCTGTAGTACAGAGTCTCTTCAAGTTCTTTCTTTAGTAAGTTCAGCTGCCAGTGCTGAAACACTTGCCCATCTCTAGAGCTCCAACCCAGCCTAACCTACACTCCCAGGGCTTCTTCTCTTTTCCATAAAGAAGGCAGGAGTTTTCTCAAAATGAAAAACCTCTGTGCTGAAGATTTCAGATAAATCCAAAAGTCAGGGAATAGATTGGTCTGTTGAGGCAACAAAGCGAAGTTTGGGATATGTCCTGACAATGTGCTCAGGAATGATCCCAGATGAAGTGACAAACGCCCAGGTGGAATTTCAAAAAAACCCCTTATGGTCAATTTTTTGGCAGTTTCATCACTAACTGGTTCATGCAGAAAGATAAATAATTTTTAGAGACAGAGGACACAGAAATTGTTTAGCTGCTTGATGGGAGGTACTGAGATGTCCTCAACCACTCAGAGCATCCAGGATTTGGGATTTATTGTCATCAATTGTTCTGAGATCTGCAACTGCCTTCTTCCCTCTTTGACAATCTATGGTCACATTATGCCTTATTCCAATTCAGGACTCCTTCAGAGACATCCCACTCTTCCATGTGTTGTGGAGCTGGCAGGTAGCCCCCAAACCTGCAAGATTTGCAGTCCTGCTGTGGAATGCAGTGCAGCAGAAGTGGCCAACACACCCCCCAGGAGGAGAGCAAGAAAGGCCTGAGGATCTTCTAAAGACATGTGAGGTAATTTAGGTCATACATATAAAAATCAGACCATGTATGAGTGAGGCTCTGCTCAGAGCTGAAGCAGAAAGAAGTAACAGAAAGAAAAGGTCAGAGCTACTCTGTACTTTATGACCTCATTTAGAATCATGTTTTCTTATGCACCAGAACATATTGATCCTGCAAGGGACTCCCAAACCCACATTCCTGAAGAACTTCCCATTTTTTTTGCTCTAGGTCTTCCTTCCATTTGTCACTTTCTGTCCCTCTGCAGTGGGCAGTGAGAGGAGATGAATGTGCTGCATTGCATCTTTTTCTTTTCCTTTGAGACACTTCTGGCGTTAGTGAATGATGACAGTAAAAATATATGGAAAGGAAGAGTGATCTGTTGGCACCAAAACATGAATTTTCTGGCAAGCTTTGATGAAAAGTAATGAGAAATACATGCAGTCATGGTCATATCAGCCAGTATTGACTCCCTTGGACTAGTTACCAGAGGAAATCATGCCCTGGAATGCAGGCTGCTCTGCCAGAAGCATTATTTCTTTCTGGAATTTGGTTTTTCAACCCAAGAAACAACCACTTTCTGTCTAAACTGCAAATACCAGACTAGAATGTCACATTTTAAGCATGTACTGAAAGTCTGAGTGAAAAGGGAAACAAAAAACCCTTCTGCCCCTTTACCTAGCTCTGTCACTTAATTCAAATACTCCATTCAGGCCATAAAGAAAAAGACTAACACTTTCAGAGATCTGTCTGGCTCCCAGCATGACAGAAGTCAGACACAGCCTGTTCTGCTCCACATTTCCTTTAAAATGAGGGATCTTCTGGAATGGCACCAGTGGGGGACACAACAACAAAAAAAAAAAGAATGTCAGTGGTAAGAACTAGTGTATTATTTTGGTGATGGTAGAACACAGAAAGATGAGAGAATGCTGGTGATGATGGACTTTAAAAAAATAAAAGGCATTTGGTAAACTGCCTGGGAATCACAGTGCAAACAACTGCAAGCTGTTTCTGATCACCTAGCCAGGAAAACCAAGCCCTAAGGTCTGCCAGGTTATTCTGCATCTCTTTGCTTGAATGGGAGTAAACTCCCAGGTTAGAGAATGAGCAAGCTAAGAAGCAAAGCAGAGCAACCAGGGGGGCTGCAGGATGTGCCAGTCCCTGTGCAAAAGTGAATGTGCTTTAATTCCTGCCCAACTGCTCCATTTTTGTTGTCCCACACCTGAAGGAAAGCTCCTAGAATGCTCACAGAGTGGGGACATCACTGATATGAGCCCCACATTTGCATTCCAACCAGTTATTTGTTGCCTTTGGATGAAGTTGCTGCATGCAAGCAAAACCAATCACTTTTCAGTGAGGAGGCAATATTTGGAGACTGTCAGGGAAGGACTGAAAGCACGAGGCATAGCTGAGTTACACTTGTTTAGACTGAATCCAGGGCAGCAGTGGCTGTGCAGGGAAATAACTGCAGGAATATCCCTGCTGGAGCAGTTTGTTGGAAGGACATGCTGTGGGAGCTGGGGCCAGACAGGTTTTTGGGTTTCCACAAAGGTGGCTGGAGAGAACAGAGAGAACACAAGGGAGTTTTTAGCTTTTCTTGTGGAGAAGTGAAAGCAGGTAAAAAATGAGCGTGGGGACAGGACAGCCTGATGGGGACTCAGATGTGCTCTGCCTTCAGCTGCTGCAGAACTTGGAGCTTTATCAGGTAAATCAAGGGAGAGCAAAGCCATAACCAAATGGGGTTTCATTTGTGGCTGTGCTTTTGGAGGGACAGGCCATCCTTTACATTTACCTCTCTGTATTACAATAAAGCACCAGACAAGAGCACTTAATCTTCACTTGGGCCAGCAGGAGCCTTTTTGCACTAACTGCTATGTCAGAAATGTCCTGTCTTTGATGCTGGAAGGGCAGTGATTCCCTTGCAGAAAATATGCAAATATTTCATGGAGGTCACGTGTCCAGAACAGGGAGATAGGAAAGGAGAAAAGGGAGACAGCAGCAATCTTGCTTATCTGTGCCTTGCTGTGTTCACTGTCCAGGAGAACTGATATCTGAACCACTGAGATACAGCCTTGTTCCTCTTGGGACTGCAAGAACCATCTTCACATGGAAACCAGCTAACAACATGCTGCATGTAAAAGAGCTGATCACCAACTGCTGCACTTGCAGACTATTAATCTAATTTCTTTATGATTATCTTTCCAAAGATTGGATCCAGCTGTTCAGCAGTCTTCACTGGGAGGTTAATGAATATGCTGAGCTGGCAGAACAAAAGTTGAGCTTCAAAAAACTTCTGGGTTCATTTTTAATGAAATGTTTTAAATTATTTGCTTTTAACTATCTTGCAAGCTTCAGAAGTAGCCCTGGCATCCTTTTATCTTGCTTACTTGATATTTTTCGTTAAAAGAAACTCAAAATGCGTGTATTAAAATGCATCATGTTGTTGCCCTTTTAGCCCAACCACTATGCAAAATTCAAAGCCTTCCTGTCTTGTTTCCATGAAAAATTGGTATGGCTCCGATATTCTTTTTTAAATGAGGGAGGACTGCACAAGAATCTACAAAAAGTAATTGTTCCCCCTCTGAACTACTCCTGGAGGCTGGGAGGGTGTTAGGGGCAGGTATCCTACACACCTGACATATTCCTGGCCATCCCTGGGCACCATTTCTAACCACTACAAGGAGAAGATGGATGTGCCCTGATCCAGGGTAGCTGTCTTCCACCTTCCCCACACCTCCCCTTTCTCCAGCCCTGCCTTGGTGCTCCTCAGCACTACACTTAGCCCATCCTCCTCCCTCCCTTTCCTTCATGGCTGCTTTCACAGAAGGAGCCCAGGAGAACCTGAGAACTCTCTAACACAGTGACCCTGCCTGGCTCAGGAACATCCACAGAAAACATCTGGGACTCAGCTTTGGCTCTGGCCTTCCTTGCCAGACTGCAATGTTGGCAGCATCTTCTGGTATTAAATTGTAACCAAGAAAGGAGCATTTAAATGGCTTCACTATTTACCCTCAACATAGAGTGCTTACCATATATATATATATATTTATAGATGCTTGCCAGGCCTGTGACTGAGGGCTAATTTTATCTCCCACCACAATGCAATATATTTTTTCCCCCAGGAAAAAGGGAATGCAGCAGTGTAGCCACGTCCCTGTGGGATATTTTTCTCCTTGACAAATACTGCATGGCTTCCTCCACACCCAGGTGTTTCTGTTTGGAGAACATCTCACCTTAGCACACAGCACAGCACAGCAAGAGCATTTCAGAACATGTCAGAAAGAGGTTTCTGTCCCCAGAGCAGCTGCTGCCTTCATCAGTGTGCTTTATTTTGCTTCTGACTTAATTGGCAGCTTTCACCTCACAGCTCCTGTGAATACTCAAGGTGCACAATACTAGTGGCCAAAACTTCACCAGAAGGGATTAATTATCCACATGTCTATTCACTATTGATATTTTACCCTCTTTCCTTCATGGAAGGATTGTTTGGGTGACCTGTGATTTTACACCCTTGGAACAACACTGCTTTAATTCAATATTCTCCTTCTTTTTTGCATCCCTATCTGTGAAATCCACAAGAAATTCTTATGGGTGGAGATAAACTTTTACATGAGGAGCATCACTCCCTCACTCACCTCCAGGACTGGCACCAGGCACAGCACCACAGATGGCTGTGCTGCCTGTTCTCTCAGGCCATTTTTTTTCTGTGGGTGTCTTGCTGGCCTTATAAAACTATTTGGCCAAAGAAGTCAGGAGCAGTTCTAATCTGTGCTCATCCGTGTCACTTCTGCATTTTCCAGCACTGTGCATTTGCACATGGACCTTTGTGGCAGGTTTATTACTGCCCATGTTTATGTCCCAGCCAAATGCCAGCAGGAGAAGCATGCTTCTGCTTCAGTCTCCACTGGCCAACTTCTTGCCAAAACAGTTTTTCAGGATCTGGATGCCTTTGGGTCAGCTCCACAGTCCTGTGGGGCAAGCCAGTCCTCTTGTCTGTTTATCCCTTAACTAAACACCGGCAGACACAAAAAGGACACACCATCTTTCTGCAGGAAGAAGTAAACTGACCTTCAGCCTGGCTTTGCCCTTTGTTCTGTAAAATAATAAAAAGAGCAAGAAAAAAGATGTATTTGGTGCACAGCTCCAGTGACTTTTGAGCTGCAGTGCAGGAGTGGACACAGTTTATTACAACTCTGGCATTTTTACATTGGTTTACTATCAACAGGAAGCAAACTGTTTGAGAAATGCCAGACAAATGGCTCTGTGAAATCCTGCAGCCTCCTAAGAAATGCTTTTAAGCAGCTAAACTGGGGAAATCTCTCAGATGAAGCTAAGCAATAGCTTGCAGTCAGGATGTGCTGACAGAAGGACAGCACTGTTTCAGCCACAAGAAAATCCACTCTGCCATGGAGTTAAAGCTGCACTAGGCTAATTATGAATCCAGATAATAATCATAAGAGAAAGTGGGGGAGAATGTTCCCTGTGAGCTGTAAAATGCCTTTATCCTGCACAACAGCCCTCCTGCAGTTCTGCAGGCACACAGACCTGCACAGGAACAGCTCATCCCCAGCTCAGGCTCTGGGCTACTGCTCCTCTGCTGCCTGCTCACCCCTAATTTGTGCCCTCTCAAAATCACTGCTCAGGGGTACAAGCTTTCATCTCCAAAACCAAGATGAGAGTGGGAATTCAGCCTGTCCCAGTAAAAGACCCACCTCAAAAGCCACCTTTACATAACTGCCTATGAGAGATAAGTATTCATGCTCAGACCACAGGTTTCATGCTTTGCTGGGAATACACAATATGTGGTGGATGCATAACACCCTGATGGATCTCATACACACAGACACAAAATTCTTCACCAAGACTGCCAAAATCACATTTTTGTAGCTCCTTTCATCTTTGTCTTGGACTGGTGGGTAGCAGCCTTGGGGAAGCTTTAAAATACTGCAAAGGTTGGCAGTGGAAAGGTATAGTTAACTTAATTATACTAGTTATACTTAACTATATCTACTATGCTATAGTAACTGCATTTCTTTCTTGCAAATTGAGAAGTGCAGTTTCAAATGCTCCTGTACATAATATTCTCCTTCCCAGGAATATTCACCAACTGGTGTAACAGCACTCAGCATTGCAAATTAATAACAGCTAGACTCCAATCATCCAGTGTAATTGCTGGACACTGTGGTACTATAAACATTGGCACGGACATCATAGGTAGAAAAAGCCCTCTCATATATAAGGCTTACCAAGATCTCACTCTAAATTGACATTTAGCTCTTTCATAATGGCAATAAAGTGCTCCATGAGCAGTATGTATTTCAAGAGCAGCTCTGATACTCAAGAGTAGGTGCATGGATTTAGAAAGATATAATTTACACTTTGATTCCGAGTACATGCAACACTCCCTGTATAAAAGAGTTGGCTTGTCCTCTGTAAATATTTTTGAGGTGACATCAAAGGCCAACTGGAATATCTTCTGTGGCAAATACTCAAACTCTAGGATTACACACGTGGGGAGAGAGACTCAGCTCAGGGGCAAGATAATGAGCAGCCACACTCTCCTCCCAAGGTCACAGCCCCACATTCAGCCTCGATAGATCCTCCTACCTAGACATTGATCAGGGCCTGACATAAACTGGGGCACCCCTAATCCAGTGCCTAGGCAACAGATATCTGTGTTAAAAAACAAACCCTGACAGCTTGGTGGACAGGGACTGCCAAAGGCAGAGGAACGGGGACATGAGAATTAACAACCACTTTGACCTACATGCATCCTCATCGTTGTAACAGCTCAGCTAATGTTCTTAAAAGGGTTTCTTGACTTCTAAAGAGGAAACTCTCTGCTTGGGGACTGCAGGGAAAACTGTTCTTTTCTCCATCATGAGTCTGAATGGTGAAGAGGGAGCCCGTGCAGCAGTGCTCTCAAGGCAGCACTCCTCTGCTGTGCTGCATTCCAGTGGAAGAATGATCTGCATTTATTCTGGCACCAAGGTCATCTGCAGCAGCTCCTGCCATCCATCCTTGTCCTGCTCAGTTCTTCTCCACCCCCAAAGCATTCACTTCAGCAGTGTCAGAACAACTGCTTCACAGGGATGAAACTTGGGCTTGATCAAGCAACTGAGACAAGTTAAAAATAACCCAGCAAGGAAGGGAGTCCTGCCTGCTCCCCCAGCCCAGTGCAGCATGCAGCCCTGCAGCCAGCAGCTGTGGCAGGCAGGGAGGGCAGCAAAGGAACTCTTAGCCCTCGAAGCCACCAATAATTAGATTTTCAAACCATGCCCTAATTTGATCCTCACATCCTCCAGCCTTGTGGAATCACACTGCTTTTTGCCTCATTTTATACATTAAGGAGTTAGTTACTAACCAGAAGAGAAGTCCAAAAACATCATATGAAACTCCAGCCTCCTTACCACTAGGTTTTGGGGTTTTCAGAGTCAGAAAAACTGGGTCTTTCTCCTCCTTGCAATTCAGCTGTACCTTCCCTACACATGGTTTTTCCATGGGTTCAACCAAATATATGGACATTTACATTCTAAGTATTTACCAAGAAAATGCAGAATTTCCAGCAAGACCACTCTCAAGCTGCTACAGCATTACAGTCCCTTTTCTAGATTAAGAAACAGGCTCAGAATTCTTAAACAGATACACATGAGACTGTTAAACAGAGAAGACTCAGAAATACCACAACATGGAGTAGCACAGTGCATTTCCACACAGAAAGAGTCTGTTAAACCCCCAGGGCTACACACCAAAGGCAGTAATCTACCCAACCTTTATTTTTGTGTGCAATCCTGTGCAGGGCAAGGCAAGACCCAGTGACAGGACAGTCTGCTGTGGGCAAATATCCAGCTAGCAGCCAAAGTGACCACTGGCAGGACCCTGGGAACCCCCAGTGTCAGAGGCTTTAAGAAGAAGTTAGCTGAAGATGTGTCATGAGCAGTTTATTTTGAAGGGATCCTGCCTGGGGGCACCAGAATGGAGCAGACCTCCTGTCCTTCCTAGGTTGATCTTCTGGAATTCTGATGAAAGCAGAGAGAGTGGGATTCTGACACTGGCTTTTCATTCATCCTTGCAGCTATACCATTAGCTCCTCAGAATGCTGTCCTTGCCATAAAACTGGGATTAAAGCACTTCCTAATTCATGTGGATATGTAAAGTGCATAGGCACACAGACAGAAATACACACATGATGTGTATCTCTAGCTCAATTTGTATCTACAACCATTTATCTACAGAACATACATGCATAGCTCCTATAAAGTCATTCCAGAGAAGCATGAAATCAGCAGATGAGAAAGAAAATGGAAAAGCATTAAGGCTAAGGATAACAATAATTCCACAGCCTGTACTTAGAACTGCTATTTTTGCAGCAGAGAGACTCCACCTCAGACCAGCAAAACTTTCCTGATGATACAAGTGAGTTATCAGAACTGCTGACATCAGAACAAATAACCCACTGTCACGGTACACTGGAACCCCTGTATTCCAAAACATCACACCTAACAGGAATACTCCCCTTTGTGCCAGGATGTGCCAAAATGAGGACAGGACAAGCTCTAAGATAAAGGAATATTTTGCAGCTCATGCCATGCTGAGAGGCTGTATGAGAGGGACAGACTTACGTGACAAAACTTCTGTGTCAAGGCCCCAGAAGGCAAAGAAGCTGCATTTTAAGGGACACTTTTCAATTAATGCCTGAGCAGAGCACGCATTTAAACTTCATTAGAGCACTCCAAGGAACAGGAACAGAGAACACAGAAGAATCTTTCTTGGTTTATCTGTTCAGCTGTCACTTCAGCGTGCCAGCAGCTGGACTATACTGCACAGCCTTGCATCTTACACAGAAAATGTAGTTTACTAAATACATTCTACAGGAGCACAATGCAGGATTCATACATAACAACCAGCCTCCACTCCTACAAACACAGGGCAGGCAAACCTAGCTGCTGCTTGTTGAATCACACTGATTGTAGCTCGAAATCTGCCTCTGCTCTTTGCAGAGGATGCACACACAGACTTTGCAGGCTCATTCATGGGGCCAGCTGAGCTTGCTGCTGTCCTGCATGCATCTACATACATTAGCTGTGGCCATGCAATAGCTGAATAGGTACAGACAAACAGCACACCCTGCACAGGCACATTTCTGCACAGATTAGATGTCTGTTCTTGAGAAATGACAGGAAATGACTGGGGAAAATTTATGAAAACTGAAATAATCACCGTGCAAATCACCAAAGTGGGTTTGAGATGCAAAGGGATTTAATTCATCAATTTGCACAGATTAAGCAAAACTGAAATTCACTGCATTAAGAGCTCCTATTTATTTCTTAAAACCTTTCTTGGCAGGGAGCCATTAGGTACTTGTAAAAGATTAGAATTATTGGTGTTTGATGGGCTCTCCTAAAAGGAATAGAGGGAGAAAATCGCAGACTGGATTCATTAGGATCATCTTCTGCTAACTCCTGTAATTTACAAAAATACACTTTAAAAAGCATAAATAGATGACAAATTGCCTATCACCTAGCATGATTCCTGGCCAGCTGCACTCTCTGTGAGCACATTTTTCCAGGCAGACCACCTGCACTCCACAAGTGCTCCTCCCTACTCCTGTTGACACGTCCCATAGGCTGAAAGATCCATTTTACAGAAAACTTTGTTTTGTCCTGCCACATGAACACTCAGCAGCTCCTCCATAGCTGCAAATCAGTATTTTAGACCACCAAGCTGACTTCAGTCAAGATGCAGGGCAGTTCTGGCTGCCTGCAAACCTTCCTCGTGAGCATCTGTCAGCACAGCCCCCCAAAAAATCAGCAAATCTTCCCTGCTCTTCTCACCCCAGACATCCCTGTTCCACTTCTAGGAAAGAACCACAAACATTCCAGCCAACATGATTTACAAGCCAGGACCTAATCTCAGGTTTTTATTGGGTGAGAGATTAGCACCCTGGCCCATTTCATTAACTGTGCATCAGCAGCTCCAATTTGCTGATTGACTGAAGTGATGTGATTTGTGAGGTTGGTGGAAAGAAATGCTCATGTTGACCTTGTAGTCCAAAAAAGAAGAAAACCAGCAATTTCTAAGACAGTTCTACAACAAAAAGCCAGAGTAGACACAAAGCAGTAGTTTGTGGTTTTCGAGGTAATTAGTTTTCAAAATTACATTTATGCAGACTTCCTATGTTTTATACTTTAAAAATGTCCTTTAACTTGCCTTCAGTGCTGCTTCTGCACTAGAATATACTGACAAATGCAGCTTGAGAAATAACCAGAATCGAAGTGTCTCATCCTGAAAAACCTAATTTTGAGCCACCTGCTTGACTTCAGCACATAAGGGACTGAGGCTGAGACTGGGGTCACTGATTATTCCAGGAAAGTGGTCCCAAGTCTAGCTTCTCACAGTGTTTTTTCTTTCCCTTAATCTTTTGGTCAGCCTGAAAAATGGTTTGAATTGTTGTTGTGCCCACTTAAAGGATTTTTCTTTTTTTCCCCCGAATTTTGTAAAAGAATCTGAGTATTTTGTGTGAAACATTCCAGATGAGGGTGAAAGACATCACAGATTTTGAAGTTCTGCAAACAGAAAGATGTGAACTCCTCTGGTGTTAGCTCCATTATCACTGCACTGTTTATTGCAGCTCATACAGGCACTAAAAGAGAATTGGCTAAAAACCTGTGTCAAACAAAATGTATTTATCATGAGCAGCATTAGCCACAGCCACGTGGCCATTTAATTCCAGTGTTTTGTGAAAATTAATTGTATACTGACACTTCCTCCTTGTTTTATAACTTACATCAGGTGCTAGTAGTGACTAAAGTAGAACTAGAATAAGGGATGGGATAAAAGGTGGCCCACGAGGAGGAGATTTGGCAGTGAGGCAGTCAGCAGCAGCCAGCTGAGGAATTGCACATCTGTGCAATCTGTTGCTCTGCTGCAGGCTCAAACCTGCAGCTCTTCCAGAGACTGAAAGGGTTTTCAGCCTTGCCATCCATCTTTTAAGATCAGTCAATAACATGAAGGATTTGCATGATTTGCCAAAGTGTTCTCTTTCTTACCTACAGACCTTCCAAAGAGACCACATGGGGCTTGTGCTTTGTAGGATAAATAAACAAAGCTTAAATGCTACGGAGTTCTGAGATTTTCTTATTTTGCTAAGTTTTTCCCCCTGCTTCTTATGTATAATACAAATTTATGCCTTGCTTGCTTTGAAAGGTCGTGCTAATGCCAAAAATTACCACAGCACGTGAATCAAGAGAATGAAAGCTGTGTAACAGAGAAGACATTTCAATTTAGGCTCCTTAAAAGCTCTAGTATTTAGTTTAAAATTCCAACAGTTAATGAGCAATTTTTGAGAAGGGATGTCCTTGTCAGGAATTCAATAGCTCTACTCTTTCAATTATCAAGTAAAATCACACTCATGCTTGAATACCTAGGAGCAAGAATGGGTACGAGCCACGAGCACAAGAACATCCTTTGAAAAGGTCACTTTTAAAAGACATTGCAATACAAGGCAGCTGTGTTACCTCCCCCAAGAGCCTGACATGTTTTCAGTCCTTTTAAACACAATTCTGGGGAAATGAACAGGCTTCATTTTTCTCCTCAGCTTTGCAGAGACCTTAGCCCTTGGAACACAGGTACTCCTGTTTTATGGCATCCAAATTTTGATTTATTCTAATTACCTGTGCTAGGAGTACAGGTACAGCCTCCCTGGCCAGTCAAAGGAGAGAGACTCCCCTGGAAGGTGATAAAAGCACGTCAAACAGAAGCCTCTCTCTCTGTTAACAATGTAAAAAGCCTGAAGTTCAATACTGAGCTGCTCTTATAGCTGTGATGGTCTGAAGTTGCCCATTAGCTCTGATTTAGAGTGAATTAGTAGGAATATTCATCCCTGTGCTTAAGCACCTTCAAACCCAAGGCCATTCTGGAAAATGCTAGATAAAATTCAGTTATGATTTACAAATTATGCTCATATATACATAGGTACAGCCTCTGTGTGTGTGTGTGTATGTGTTTGGAAGTTTTCACCTTTTCCTTTGCTCCTGAGTGTAACCAAAGGCACCATGGGGCAGGGAGCTGCATGGGGAGGGATCAACTCACTGCTGCACCTTCTACTCCTCTGGATCTACACTTATGGCAAGGAAGGAAAAACACATCTTTTGTTAGAAGCAGATGACAGTGAGTTTGGGAGGAGCTGTGTTTTTTTGTTTTGTTTTGTTTTTTGTTTTTTTTTTTTTTTTTTTTTTTTTTTTTTTTTTGTTTTGTTTTTTTTTTTTTTGTTCCATTTCAGTTATTATCTGTATTTTGGAGTTTATTTCTACAAGCTGTCACAATAGATAGTATTTGAGACAAAGAGGGAAAAAAAAATCACAGTATTTTGAAACCAAACAGCTTTAGGAAAAGCTATAGTCACAAGGATAACTGGTACTAACAAGATGACAGCTTGGAAAGAAAAAAGCACTGGACTTTGAAACTGTGATTCACATTAGTCCAAGACTTCAGACACTCAACTTCAGGACCATCACTTCAGGACCATCAACTACTTCTGTTTCCAAAGGATACTCCCAAGAAACTGCCCTTACAGCTCTGAGTGACGACAGGAAAGAAAAAACAGATGATGGGGAGAGGTTAGTCTATGCTATGATAACGTATAGATCCAGCACATAAGCTGGGTAAGGTTGTTTTCACTCATCTTGGAGAAGTTGAAAAGAATGAAAACTTAGCAAAGCTTTTATGGGATAGATAACCCTGTCATGTCTCTGCAAGTTCACTTGAGGCTTTCCACTCTGAACTATGGGACAAAACGACCTAATTAAAGAAAAAAAAAAATGGAAAACAATGCCAAAAGGAACAAAGCCAAGGAATGTTCATTAGCCAAGTGTGTCCAGCTCCACTTTACATAGTGCCATATCCTGGGGAAGCCAGCTGCTGGCTGCACAGGGCTCTTGGGGGCACACAGGGAGCTGGCAGATCTTCCCCTCACTTCTCAGGAAGGAGGAATCAAAGCCCCACATGTATTTGTTGTTGCTTTCCCAATCTGTGACACACAAACTGGGGAAGGGGATCCTTGCCAGGAACCAGCTGCTGCTGCTTCTCTGTGCTGGAAAAGAAAGCATGTGTGTTCCTGCATGTGTGTGTGCATGGGCTTGGGCAGAGAGGAGGATGAAGTAATGATTCCCACCCTCAACCCAGGCCAATTAACATTCCCTTGGAGGTTTTTAATTAAAGCCAATGTCTGCCCAACAAAGAAGGCGAGTCTGGGAGGTTGACATCTCATCTCCTCAAAAAACACACACAGACACACCTCCCAGATAAAGGCTATTTATTATCTGCTCAAGAGACTTTCTGGGATCCATTCCCCTCTTCTGGCCTCACTGTGGCCAAAGAGTCCCTTTCTTATCTGTCTGACAGGTCTATACAATGCTTAATTGACTTGCCTGGGGTCTTGGGTTTTCTTTAGGGAAAGCAGAGCTTTGGGGTGGTGATGGAGAGAGAGATCCCATCCTTTTGGCTTTTAATGAAAAGAATCCCATAATAATGCCATCCATTTGCAACCATGACCCCCTAGAAGATACTGTGTGGACAACTGTTTTCCTCCCAGTGGGAGCTGGGAAAAACACAGCTCTGAATTCTCAACTACTTTGGCTTTTGTTCCCCTAACGCTGCAAAAATACAGCATTCAGGAGATGGAACTTCCCTTATGCTGAAGCTAGATTTTGCAAACACCAAAACCTTCCAAAAAGTCAGTCTTGCTCAGACACAGGCATGGCTGACAGCAAACACACTTTTGAAGCTGGACACAAACTTCACATAAGGAAGTTTGAGAAGGGTCAGCTATTGCTGGAAGGCCACACAAATCCTAAATAACAGCTGAGTATACTCAGTTCCCAGACCTGCAGGTATGAACACAAGAGCACTCAGTCCCAAGCCATGGTTACTAATGCCTTGGGGAGATGCAGCTCCTGCCAAAGGAGCTTGGCATTCACTCAGTTTTTCCAGAGCAGCACTGGCTGGCAGCATGGACCCTGTGAGCAGGTTCTGGTGGCAGGAGCTGGGCCACCTGAAGAGCCCCTGGCTGCCAGCAGGACTCACCCACCTTGGCACACGAGGTCTTGCCCTGTCCTCCTGCACCAGCACCCACCTGATGTCCCCTTGAGCCATGCCAGCACATCGAGCTTTTGTGTGCAAACCCACATCAAGCCAGGGAGCAGTTTGCATCCCCACTGTTTTTTTTCAATATTGGGGTTTTTTCCCCAAATTTTGTGAGGCAAACCCACTGACTGAGATGCCAACCACACCCCTAAGTGAGTGCAAAGGAACAGGCATGCACAGAGTGGGGAATGGAACACACAAAGCCACATCTGCCCCTTGGACAGCAAGCCATTAGTTGTCACTTCAGCTCAGACTTTCTGAAGTGACCAAACCCCTCAGTCAGGGGTCCCAAGCAGCTTGCCCACAGCAGACTGATCCAAAACTCTGCCATAAATGTAGTCTCAGTAACTGCAGGTGAGAATATGCATTTATAAAATGACCCAGGCTGGTCTGTGTGGTCCCTGCTCTGCTCCTGCCCTGTGCTTGCAGGGCCAGGGCAGGGAAGAAGTGAGGAGATGATGGAGTTTGCATCCCTTGCCTTTTCTGGCTGCTGCTGTAGCCAGATGTGGATGAACTCACTGCACCTGGGGAAATCTGGTTGCTAAAAATTTGTTTCTCTTCCCCAGAGCAAGAAGAGGAAGATTACTAGCCCTGCTGGAAGGGGGACACAGCCCACCTCACCACATATTGCCCCAAGAAATTATTTTGTCTTTCAGTCTGTGGTTGTAAACTTCAATTTTCCCTAAGGATCTGTGTGGAAATGGTGCAGCAGAGGAACAGTTCTTGAGGAGGGAGGGCCTGAGGGACCCTTCCCCTTCTTGCCCCTCATGGCTTTAGGGCAGCACTGTGGAGAGGCTACTGACAGCCCAGGGAATGAGCCACGAGCTGAGGTGACAGCAGAGCACCTGCCATATGTGAACAGATTCATGGCCTTTAATACAGACAGCCTTGGGTGGGTGAGGTCTGCACACACCAATAGCTGTATGGAATAAAATCCCAGAAATTCTCAGTAGAAAACAAGGAAAACTAGGATTATTCTAACTATTTGTAGTTCAGAGAGCTGGTCACTGGTAGCTTGTACTGGGAGTAAGAAACTGTTCCTGTGACTTGCATTCACTAAATACACTTAGTGTCTAGTTGCTGCACTAAAATAAATTTTCATAATTAGGTAACAGAAAGGAGAAAACAGAGAGAGACAGGAACTCTCTGAGTGCATGCCAGGGAAGCACCCAGATAATGTAATAAATCCAAAAGGAAATCTGCAATTAAGAAGGATTCCATGAACTGTTTCTCTAATGACAGCTTAGCATCTCTTCTGTCTTGCATTCTGAAATTAAAAGATGCTGCTTCTGCATAGCACCAGAGCTTTCCTCACGCAGCAATGTAATTCCACACCCCGGCGCTGTGTCCCAAGCTCCCAGCTGTACACTGTGTGCATACACCAACCAGTCTGTTCCCAAAATTTTAAATATACAGCAGAGGCTTTCTAAAGGTCCCTGTCCTCACACAGCATCTTGAACATACCTAAAGGCACACAAAGTATACTGAGATTCTCAGGTGAAAGTGTAAAAATGCAAAGAATAATAATTATAAACAAAGTTAAAGTTCGTTTCAGCAGATAAATGCATCATATAGTCTGTGTTTATATATTAATATATGATAATTAAATCCCTGCAGCACTAATGCTGGCTTGGCCTGGAACCAAAGCAGCTGTCTTGGGGGATTCTCTGCACGGTACTCCCTCTTAAATACACTGGAAGCAGACACTTATCCACTTTCAGGCCTTTTATAATGTTTGCACGGACAAAAAACAGAGAAAGAGGCAAAGGCGGGCGGCATGGGGAGCAAAGAATAAAACCCGAAGCAGCGATGCAGGCTGGAGTGAGGGGACGCGGGTTCCTTCCCCTCAGCACAGCGCCGGGGCCGCTTTCCGGGGCTCCCAGCGGGGCCTCAGCGAGCTGAGGGAAAGCAGCCCCAGGAGATTATCCCACTTTGCAATTGGATATTGTTCGGTTATTTTACATGCGGCCTCTGATGTCCGTTTCCATTGCAGACAGAGCTAAAAAGCTCGGCTTTGTTTGCTCCCCCTCCCGAACGGCGTGTGGGGAGGAGGCTTTTATCAGTGTTGCCATGCAAAAAAGTTCGTAATCTCTCCGAAGTCCTGCCTTACTTTTCTTTGTCCCCTGGCCTTTGTCTGCTGGTATTTCAAACGTACAAATTCCAAAATGGTTTCCAATGTACACTTTAATGGGGATGCTTTAATCTGACGCTGCACTCCTGTTATTCAGCCTCTCAAACTGCACCTTGACTTGAGCCAAGGGCACTGCAAGGAGCCAGGCACGGTGAAAGCAAATATTTCAAAGAAGAACAAAATTATCCGTGCAATTGAATCATTAATAATATAGTTGGAGCTCTGCATCAAGCAGTACATGCAGCACTGTATTCATAAACTTTGCAGAAAGAAAGGAAACTTAAGACCAAAAATGCTGAAGTTCTCAAAATTTAAATAACATTAACCATTGGTTTGCCTGTTACAGGTAACTAAACAATAAGTTTAAGAAAATAAGTCACTCAGGCAGAAGGAGTCTCATTATTAGGGGTGCAGCTGAGAACTGCCTTCCCCAAAAAGATTTCTGTGTCAGAGAAACATCCTCTCTTGCCATCTGAAAGACTGAAGTTCTGCTGCATGAAGTACAACAAAAGGACATTCCTAACATTACTGCCTTGTCTTCAGAAGACCAGACCTCCCTTTAGCCTGGTGGTGTGGCTCTGTGGGTAAGTTCACAGTTCACCCCCCTGATTGTGCTCCTTGTGGTTAAACCAGTTTATCTGGAAGAGTTCACCATTTCTAAATCTCTCCTGTGACCACTTCCAACTCTCTCTGACCTACTTCTCCTAAATGTTTCAATTTATAATGTAAAAAAGTAACTTCCTTATAAAGCATTCCAAACCCTACTAAAGGGTCTACAACCTTTACTGGCATTACTAAAAGCTCTCTGGATTTTGTACCAGCCTTCCTGGCTCCATCCCTGTGTGCAGAAGAGAACACCTTGTTGCTAAATGTCAACGTATTTTTCATACCATTCAGGGCAGTCAAAGTATTTTCAAGTATGTGAAGTAGCAGTATTGAGGCAAGGGATTTCATGAACTATCCTGTCACATTGTTTTATCTAAATGGATTAAATCAGTGCAAGCTGACTCTGCCAGTGAGATATTGGTCTCCAAGCTGCATCCATATGTGTAACAGAGCACAGGAAGATACAGAGGGATTGAGGTCACATTGAATGAACAAGAATAAGCACAAAGTCCAAACCTCTCTGTGTCTGTGGATGGCTATTTACAACCCTGCAAACTGAAGCAGCCATGAAAGATCCACCTGGAACTTGGGAAGTTGGACACAGCCCCAGGTGCAACACAGAGAGTGCCCAGAGCAGGTGAGGTGATGATTTCATCTCAGCTCTTGGGAAAGAACACTTTTCCAAACCTTGCTACACTGAAAAGTCAATCCACAGGCCACAACTCTTAAAGAAACTGGGGTTCACTGGTTCTGCTGCTCACAAAGTGACTTCTGTGCAAAGGCAATAGTCTGGGACAAGGCTTTTATTCTCAGCAACATCCCCTAAATGCTGCCACTGGCAGCTTCTGCTGAAAATGGCAGCGTTTCATTGCATCTCCTTCATCATACAGGAAAAAACATTAACTTCCACTGAAGTCACTGTTCCTGGAATCTGAATTTCCTCTGCCTAGCACACACTGTAGATTAGGCACAGTGACAGTATGGTGTATCAAACTAAAGCAAACTAAACTAGTACAGCTCATTTCTTTTTGTATCTTTTACAACAGTTGCAGCAAAAAATAAATGTCAGCTACTGACATACCAAGCACTAGTCAGAGTCCACCCTTTTTTACTTCAGGAGAACTTGCAGTATTTTTTTTGCTTTTTGCCAGAAAATTTCCAATCTTAAATCTTACATCTGCTAATGTTAATAAATCTCACGGTGTCATCCTGTTCTGCTCCTTATTCCTCCTTTTCTCTCTGTGCTCATGCATGTTTGGAGAGCTGTGCCACTGTTATTTATGACACTACCAACCCTCTTGTCTGTTCAGACATTTTTATGGCTCGTGGCCACATTCCAAAGCACAGCTTTAAGGGGCTTAATGGCTGTGGCAGAAAACTTTTCAGGTATTACACATGTGTCAGCCTAATATTTTAATCATGCCGTGCTTCAGGTACAACACTTTGCCCTGGGGGGATTGTCAGGTTACAGCATACTGATATATGTTTCAGCAACTCTTTGCCTCAGGAGGGCTTAATCAAAATTTATAGCAGGGCAGTGCATTCTGTTCAAGGGCATGAGCAGGCATGATTCTTGCACCTTGATCTGCATCCTCGTCCCTGCAGTTGGCTTCTTCTGCATGGAAACAGGTAATTCACCTGAGTGAGCAGTAGTTTGAGCTGGCTCCCATTCCCAGCACTCCCTATTAAAGTGTGTTTTCTGATCTGTTTGCAGCTGGGTGACAGGGATGAGGCTGTCCTTGAGGAGGGTTTGAGTTCTCCAGAGTCTCCTTGTGCTGGGAGAGCTGTGAGAGGAGCAGAGGGGTGATGGGGAACCAGGCACAGACACCCAGCTCTAGCAGAGGGATGTGTTTTTATCAGAGTTCCTCACTCAGGTGACTCTGCACGGGTCTACAGTATTTAATAAGACATTAAACAGAAGGAGCTTGGATTAAAAACCTGTCAGTTCACACAGAAACACAAGCCACAGCCTGAGCAGGATGCCCTAGAGCTGCTGACCTGACCCCTTCAGTGCCATCTGGCCATTTCCAACCTCTGGTGCCAGAGAGTTTTCAAAAAGTGTCTTTTAAAAGGCAACTGAGACTGTGGAAAGCCTTGAGGCATGGACACATACCCAGCTAGTGTCCCTCCTAAGCTCTGAAGGCATGGCTCAAATTATAACAATCATCTTTTAACTGATGGAGGTTGTTCCCCAGAAGTACCAGAATAGCTCACATGCATTTCCCCTGCCATCTGCCCAGCCCACCACACTACATAATTATGCTCTGCTCAAAGGTTGGCCCCAATTGTGCAGAGGTGAGGCATGAAAAGGAGGATTAAGTCTCCTGACTCGAAAGCTTTGTAGGAAGGACTGATCCAAGGTCGGGCACACACATCTCTTTCCCACAATGCCCAATGGAAAAAAATGAACTGCAGATTAAGAGAATGGCCAACAACGTGGCTGTTGTTGTTACTTTTTTCAACCTTTTAAAAACAAAACTTGCACAAAAATTAAAATAAAGTGTGCAAGCAGGAAAGAAATGTCTCTGGACATTTGGAATCAATTGACCATGTGCTTCAATATCTAAACTTGGACTGGCCCAAAGGAGAAGCCTGAATACGAAACACTCTAAGGGAGAAGACAGGCATGCTCAGACAGGCCCCATTTGGAGAAGACCTTTCCAGAAACTAGTTCCTGGGGCTACATTTAACACAAAATATAATGAGAAAAACTTGCATCCACAAAGCTATTTTCTGCCTCAGGCTGCTAACACACCTGCCTACAAGCTCCTGTGACTATCAAAGCTGGAACCTGCCACTCTTTCCACTGTAGAGTCCAGTGCAAATTCACATTTCTTACGAGTATTTCAGATACAGGCTCATTCCTAAATATGAGCAACATACCAGTTACTTCAAAACTAAATTAATGTATACTATGATACAAAATAAACAAAATCAAAAGGGTGCTGTTTAAATCTTACAGAACAAAAGAGGTACCAGTTTTACCTGTCTTCTATTTAGACCAGCCTTCAGAGAGAAAAATCACTACAAGAATATGGTACTGACTGCTCTTGGCTCCTTGTGTCCCTGCATGCCAGCCTCCAAGTGCAGCTGCTGATCTTACACTGACTGTGGAAAGTCTGACAGACCAAAAATACTGGATTGTCTTTCTGATGTGGTTGTCCAGCTCCCAGCACAGTGAGAGTCTTCTCCTCCCTGGGCTCCTGCAATGGGAATATTGGCAGCAGAACTGAAGGCAGTGTTGGAGACACACAGCTCATGTACACTCACATCTCAGTTCCTGATCCAGAACCTCCTACAGTGCAAAATGAATATGGGGGGAAAAAAATAAAAAAGTCATGTGCTTTCTGCATTTGTGACATTAGGGATGTACAATGAATGCTCCAGACCAAACCCTTATTCCTCAATGGGAAGGAGGAGCTGGAGGCAATGACTGGGAAAGAAGGAAGCCTCCAAAGCAAATCACTCCTTGCTGGGAAACTGCATGGCACCAAGGCAGCATTCAGCACAGCTTGAGTGCAACCACCACTCTGACTCTGAATGGGACAGAAAAAGCTCTTCTGGTCTGGGAAAAACAAAGGAACACCTCCAGCCTTGGTGGGACAGAGAAAGGACTGTTCAGCCCCCAAAACAACAGCAGGATCTGGCCACTGAGGAGTGCTGCTCCCTGCAATGCTCGTAGCTCTTACAAAAAACTGCAGGAAAAAGGAAGTAATTCTTACAGCACAAAGACTTCCAGAAATGCAGTGTGGCAAACCCAGCCTCCCTCCCCTGCAGAAAGCTGCCTGCTGTTCTCAGGCTCAGCTCAGATATGCCCTTCCCTGTGCTGCCTCTGAGATGAGACACTTCTGCCACCATCATCCTGATGCAGAGAAACTATCTCTGCCAACAAATTGACAGAGAATTTCAGTCTTAATAATCATCCTGCCCTGCACTTCAGCCTGATCCACATCCCAGAAGCAAGATTAATCCACTAAGCCTCTCAGCTCCTAGAAACGATACTTACAGGCAAACAACTATCCCCACTCATTCTCTCACTCAGATGATAATCAGAAAAATGTCAGTATTTGGCTCACTGTGACAAGCTGATTTGAAACCTCCTAAGGAGCACAAGCTTGTTGGCTCTGGGATAACCCTGCTTGTCCCTGTGCTTCAGCCTGGCAGCCTGGGGAAGAACAACCTTCCAGCCTTTTCCAACCTTAGCAGCTCTGTTTCTGTGGTCTGTGGGAGGGTTAAAGCAAGCTGGGGACACAAACCCTGTCACTGCACATCCCAGCATGGCAGGTACCTCCATGGAAGGGCTGGGGATCACCCAGCTCTCTCCTTCTCCCAGACACAACAAGCACAGGTGCTGCTCCACTTGACTTCAGGGCTTCCATCCCATTATTGCATTCTTCTGATTTGCAAAATGACAAGTAGATATGGAGAGTTTATGGACATCTTGGCACTTTGGTGAACCAGAATCCATATTTACAATTAAGTCTGAAGTTGATGGCTTGTTAGGAACCGGCTCAAGCTTCCCCTATAAAGAAATCAATACCCTTGAAGTTTATCTTGCCACACCTTAGTTCAGAAAAAGTATTTTGTTTAGTCTTTGCAAGGATAGGAAGAGGAGTGAATAAAGGCATGAACATCATAGTCACAGCATCTAAGAAAGAACTGGCTACCAGTTTTTCTTTTTTTTTAATTCTCCATTTTGAGGCAATTATGCTTTATCCTACGAACTTCAACTCCTTCATTCTTATTTAGAGTTTAAACCATTTGAATGATGAAGCTTATTTTTTTATGTATTTATAATGTAATATTCAAGCTGTTACAGGGAACTAGTAAACCATACATTTTTTCATATGTGGATAATATACACAATTTCTGGTGGAAGAAAATTATCTTTCAGTATTTTATTTTCCCTTGGAATCAAAAGGGGCTGGAGAAAGATGAGACAGGCAATAAAATACATGCAATGCACAGTTTGTGATAGTCTATGGCTGCTTTACATTAAGAAGAGTTTAATTAGATCAGCAATATAAAGGAGGTGGCAGTGGAAACTACAAATAGTCATGCAGAAAGGAGAAATAACTTGTCCAGCCCTGCCATGCACTCACCAGGCCCCAAGGCTGTACAGCTAGAACAGATGGCCAAGGAGTTATGTCCTCTTAAATCTTAGTAAATCTTCCTCCAGCTTTGGCTTCAAATGCATGGTAAAACAGGTCAAAGCAAACCCTGCATTTCTGGGAGCGAAGGTGAAATTTTTAATTCACAGGTAACTTGGTAATTTTGTTCTAGAGTCAAGAGTTTTCTAGATTTTTGCCCATTGAGGAAGGTTCATCATGACACTGTTTTTAGGAGATTGGCACATATGACAACTTTGGAGGAAGCTGTGTCCTCCATTTGACAGAGAAATTAAAGAGAAGCCCCAGGAAGAAACTGCAGGCATCTCATTGCAGCAAAATGAAAATGAAAGCAGATGTACATGGGAATGATGGGAGCAGGAGAAGAATTTATTGCTAATTTAATTATCTGATAGTTAAACAGATTGGGAAAGCCACACAGTCATAACAGGTCTTCATCTAAATGTCTTCAAAAATAAACACTTTTCTTTCAGCAGCTTCATGTTCTGTTCTTGCTCTTTTGGCAAAGTGCTTAAAATGTTCAGGGATTGATTGTACATGGTCTGAAGGTCCCAGAGCATACCAGCCAGGCAGGTCATTCAAGAAAACTGTGAACTCACAATTTTTTCTAATTTATTTCTTTGTGCATCGCTCTGAGAAGCCTTGATTACTTCAACACCTTCCTAAATCATGCTCTCTGACATCTTTTGCAAACTCACACCTACACTTTGTAGTCTCAGCAATAATCCATTCTGCAGTGAACTGGGTAGTTTCTAACACATTCTCCCACTCCAGCTGGGCTCTTTTAAAGATAAGGAATCATTCAAAGGGCTTTGCTGTAACTAATCCTTCTACCCTTCAAACAATAAAAATCAGCAAGCTCAATAAAACTAATGGTAAAAAACCATAAGCCTGGAACAACTGAGTTAAACAGAAGATTTTAGAACAAACCCTCAGCCCTCCAGCACTAAAATCCAACTACACAGGAGGGCTCCTTTTTCATCCTTGCTTTTCTGAAGGCTTTCTTGATAAAGTTCTGTGACAGGACTAATTCTGTGTAGCCAGAATGTGCTAATTGAAATGCAACCCTTCATTTCCTTCTAGGTGATTTGTTCTTAATATCTGTTCTGCATCAGGGTTTTGATACTTAGATGCACCCACTGTGCCACTGGGAGGGAGGAAAAAACCCTCTTAGCTGTAGCAGAGATGATGAAAAGCAGAGAAATCAAAGGGGAAAGGAGACAGAAGGCTTTCTCTCTTTAGTCAGGGCTGTTCCTTATTCCCCATGACTCTCCAAAGCTGGGCCAGCACAGACAAGTTGGCACTTGGTGCCCTGAAGAAACAGGCTGGCAGTTTGGCACGAGGTTTTGAAAGACAGCCTGGGTTTGGATCCCATCCTTGCTCCCCAGCTGACACCTGACTTTGGACAGAGCTCAACAGGAAGCAAGGCATATGGAAAAAAAGCCTTGTCTAGGGAACAATGAGAAGCTAATAGAGAAACCTAAATGAGACATGACTCAATTAATGAGAGCTGATGGGGCTAATGACTAAACAGATGGTATTCCTAAAAAAAGACAAGGGAGAGGAAATATAGCTGTGATAATGGACCTGCTGTAGTGTAGATGGCAACTCTAATGCTGTCTCTTGCAGAGCACTGAAAGCTCTGAGAAAAAGGAGTGCTCTTTGCCTCAGCTGCAATACACAACAACCTGAAAAAGGAATACCTGGATTAAGGCACCTCACCCCTCCTTCCTGCAGGTGGAAGATGATTTTGTTTAAAAAGTCTCCTATTACAGCCCCCACTAGGCAGGCAAAAATGGTGTTACAACCATATTTTCTATCTCTACATACACCCACTCTTTGTTTTTGACAGACTACAGTAGAAAAGTCAGTCTTTCAAAGTCAGAAGTGCTCAGAGCCGAGACATGGCTCTAATTAAAGGAGCTTCTAATTGCAAAGCACTGCACAGTGCTGCTGTCAGCACCTTCCTGCAGTGGTCACTCAAGGACAGACAGACTGTCCTCTCCTGAGACACTCCTGGAGCAGCCTTGGGAAGGTTTGACTGGATTTGATCCCACTTAATGCTGCAACTCTGCAGAGATTACAGGTCAGATGTTATGGGCCACTGGACTGTCAAGGCAAGTCAACATTAGGGCAAGGAGCAGCCTCTGCCCCTCTTGATGCTCTGTCAAATACAATTATATTTGTGACATCTTATCATAGCCTGAGAAACTGTAATGAGCTCAGACCCACAAATCTGATCCAAATATCCTTCCAGTTCTAGCCAGCAGCCTCCTTTTAGGTGTCACCCATATGTTATTCACCAGCCCCTCTCCAGTGGAGCTGCTGTGATCAATCCATGCAGTTCCTGTGGATTAAACATGCCACTGTAGCATGTCTGCTCTGATCACAGCTTTTGCCACAATGGGCCCCTCTCTGCTGTGTGCCAGCGTGTGTTCATGCTGCTCAGTGATGTGTTGTGACTGACAGTGTCTGCTCTGGGATGGACCTTGGATTTCCTCCCTCTATCCCCAGACAGCACACAGCTGAGCTGCCTCCTCCCACCACAATGCAGCCAGCACTGCAGCCACTCACATCTCTTCAGCCTTTTGCATTTAGGAACAAGCTAGATGGGAAAAAAAAAACCAAACCAACAAAAAATTTAGTTGCTGCTCCTGAACATGTAAAAATACTGTAGTGCCCTGTGCATCTGTTTTCCTATTTATGAGCATCTCTGAATTTGACAGTCTAGTGTCCCTCCTCACACAGGTCTTGGTGCTGCCATTGGAGGGCACCTTGCTCTGACCCTCAGCAACCCACAAGAGCCTGGCCATGGCAGAATCACCAGCACCAATAAACCTGCCCATTCTATCAGGTTTTTCTTCCACAAGAGGAAAGGCAGCAACAGCTACCCCTAAGTTCTAGCCATCAAGTGCAAGATATCTCCATCTCCTCAACAGGGGTGTATTAGGATGTTTGGGAGATTTATAGTTGAGCCATAAAATAACATCTTTTCAAGGAATATTTGAACAGCTGCCATCCATCCTGATTTCTAAATGCAATTGTCTTGATATGCCTGGTGACTTGAGACAGCTTGTGATAGGAAACTCTCCTGAACACAAATGGCCTCACCAATTGCCACTAACAGAGTGGACACAGCAATGAACCATTTTATGATTAAAATGGGCAAAGGAGTTGCTCCTCAGGGACGATTCTGGGATGAATCTGTCAGGTGACAGCAGTGAGGTTCTGCTCTCCTGGCTCTGCTCAGCTCTGACTGCTGGGATGAGGCTAATGGGGAGGACAGCATGCAGATTCTGCCCCTGTCCAGACTGGACTGCCAACCTCCCATTCCTACTGGAAAGGAGGAAAGAAAGGAGGAAAGGAAGGAAGGAAGGAAGGAAGGAAGGAAGGAAGGAAGGAANGAGGTTTAAGAAAGGAAGCAGCTGGACCTACAGAAGATGTGTTAGAAAAAGAGAAGGAAGAGAAAGAAGAAAGAAAAAGACAGAAAAAGAAATAAAGAAAAGAAAGAAAAATAAAAGAAAAGAAAGAAAAGAAAGAAAGAAAAGGAGAGAAGGAGAAAGAGAAAGAAAGAAAGAAAGACAGAAAGAAAGAAAGAGCACCACGAGTATGTCTAGGCTTGAGTTCTTTCTGACAAAAGAACATTAAAACATGATCATTCAATTCAGAAAGATTCAGGGACCGATGTAGATACAATTTAGGAAAACCAAATAAAATTAAATTCTCTACTTCTGTTTGATATCTGCTTTTGAGTGAGTGCCAAAAGCCAAGGCTGACTTGCATGACCATTTCCACTGACTCTGGCAGCAAGGAGCATTGTCCAGCTGCCTCCCAGGGAAAGAACATATCCATAGAAATTAAAAATGAGTGTTTGTGGGGACGGAGAGGAAAAGAAACCTCTCAGAAAAAAGACTGAAATTACACACAATAACGAAGGATTCATTATTGTTTCAGTCTCAGCTATATTAAATAATATTAAAAAAACATAAATAATCAAAAACTCTATAAATAAATAATAAAACGAATATAAAAAATTTAAATAATATGAACAATCAAAACTCTATAAAAATGGAATATCTTGTTTCTTTGTTCAGACTACAGAACAAAATAAAGAAAAACCTAGGCAAAAAGCATAGAGAGGGAATTCTTAGACAGAAGCACAGAATTAAACTGAATATACTGGCACAGCATCAACAAATCTTTCAGAGAAAGCCTGACAGTCCTGCACAATAAATCTGCTCCCTCTTCATTACAAGCCTGTCTGCAAGAACACTTTCCACTAAAAGCACTGCTACAGCAAAGTTCTATTTATAGAAATCCTTGTGGCAATTCCCTACTTCTCCTCCTTGTCAACAAGCACAATCATTATCTCTCTTGGATGGCGTTAAAACAAAGGTGAAGCTTGTGTTTCCCTATTTTAAGAAAAGGTATTTATTACACAGAAGGACCAACCAAAACATACTAAACCAGTGATACTCATGCTTCATTTATATCAAGTCAGTTCATGTGCATGATTTTTTTGGTTTTGCCCCTCTCTCCTGCTAAGATTACATCCCTGCTGGAGCAGAACCAGCCCCATGCAGGTGCCTGCCATGCCATGAGTGTGTGCTCAGGTGTGTTTGAAGGCAGAGGCTTTTTCAGGGACTCATTCCACACCCCTGAGTGACAACTGCAGTGTGTGCTCCTCTTCCATGCAGGAACAGGTACAGCAAAGACAAGAGGATCATCCCCCCAGCTTCACTTGAGCTGATGAAAGCCTGCCCATGCTTTGCAGCTCTATCAGTCCAACAAAAATACTAACTATCCCTACAATCCTTTTTTCTTTTAAATCATTTGATCATTATGGCCGTAATATTCTCACTGCTAGAGCTGATCCTGCAACATTAGAGCTCCTGTCTCACCAAGGGAAAAGTGGTTTGTGTTCTTTATTTGTTCACTCCTTGATCTCTGAACGGGAGCCTGGCAGGTGGCAGGGGAGCTGCATGTGATTCCCCCCTTTGTTACAAAATGGAGAATTTCTTCTTCAATGTCTTTTTAATGAGCCACGAATCATCCAGCAGCGAGGCTGCGTGTGTGCAGTGAGATCCTCTGCGTCTCCTCTCTTTATTCTCCTGTTTTCACAATCAAAGATTCTTCCTTGCAGTCATATTCTCCATATGTGGATTGAGTTTCTGGGCCAGGACTGCCTGCATTTGAGGATTAGAGAGAAAACCAGGGCAGGGGCACTGTTGTGGTGGTTCTGACCCTTAGGCACGGGTTATTAAATGCTGGGTGAGAAAAAGTGGCAGCAGAATGAATACTCATTATTTTGCTCTGGGGAATTGACACTTCTGAACAAAGATTCTGCTGACACACACAGGTTGCTAAGCTCTCTGTTTACTGGGTGCAGCTCCAGCTTCAGCACTCCAACAAAAGCAGCATCCAAACATCTTTAGATGCTGTTTCCTCTAATCATTCCATGCTGGATGAGTGCTGTCTTCCTGCTCCCAGTACATCCAGGGACCTTAGAAATCATCACAAACAGCATCACCAGGGCCAGACAAACCCAACCTGGGCAGTGAGGGAGCAGGAGCCAAAAGGCAACCCAAGAAGCAGAAGGCTTTGTGAGAACAGTGAATCAATGAGAGGTTTTAAAGGTATGTAAAGCACCAGGACATGGGGATAAACAAGGCAACAGCTTCACTACCTGTGTATCCCTCCTGATTCAATTTTCACTGTACTATTTCAACTCAATTGGTATTTTCATACCAATTGGTTTTCTGCATTAATTAAAATGCAAACAATACCCCTTACAAGTATTTAAAACACGTGATGTTCCAACTTTCTCTGATACAGGCAGGTATCTGCTTTTCTCTTTAAAGTTACACTTTCAGTCTGGTACTTTTGTTAAGTAACTCAAATCCAGGACCACGAAGTTTCACTGTAAACAGCAGAAATGAGGTGGTGGCACCTTCCACATGGGCTCCAGCTGCAGCCTCGGTTTGTTCTTAGGATAGAGATTATAAAGACTTGCCAGATGAGTTACTCATTATTAAAAGGAAACTTGCCAAATGCCAGTAGACCAGCTCTCAGTGTCTTTTCCCACCCATCTTCAGTGTTGTTCTCAAATTTGTAAATTACCAAAATCTTTTGTTTTTGCGAGTTTTCAATTATTAAATCATAACTAAAGAAACCACAGAGACAGGCAGGAGAGATTCACAATGAAACTCCAGCACCTTCTGGAGTGTGAACACTTTGCCTTGGGGAGCACTGCTGTTACTATAATATGCATTTATTCTCCATTTATAAACAAGACTGAACAATTGCTAGTGCAAAATTTCTTCTTGTCATGACAGTTAACAGAAAACAAACTATCATGAAGGAATGAGATGTCCCTGGATACTGATTATGCACACAATGACATCCATTTGTGTTTTGTTTTGGAGTTTGAATGCAAAATTGTTAAACAATACCGATGTTTTTCAGTAACCCCCTGGCAAGCACTTTGCAATTTCTTATCTTTCATACAGTAAATGAGACTACTCAAAATTACCTGTTTGGGTTTTTTTAACCAAATGACAGTATTTGGTACTACTCCTTATAGATGATAGAATCTGAAAAGTAATTTTTTCCACTTTCTTGACTCCTTATGGGAAAATTGGCCTTTTGTGCTTGTACTCAGTAAAGCACTCAGCGTCAGTCCAGCTGTAACTGACACAGAAGCCTCCAGCTGGGAAATCCTATAATACAAATTTTCACTTACAGCTTCAAACACTGCTTTAATAAGCATGGGTTTTAAACAGCAACTCAGAAAATGAAGAAACATACTTGAAACAACAACATACAGGATTAATGAACATGAAAATGCTTCCTTGTTGAATTTCTTTTGATGCTCAGCAGTAGCTTATTTGCAATCAGAAAGCTGCTACAGATGATGCTACACCTTCCTCTATGTATTATATCTGTATTTCCTATACATGTAAGAAAGTAATAACAACCTTCTCTTTTTTTTTTTTTTTTAAATTTCAAGATACGATCCTTTTCATTTAGTTCTTTAATCCCCTAAAAGTTCTTGTATTATTTTAAATTGTAAGGGGGTAGGGGGAAGCAGAAGTCACATTTGTACTGCCAGCAATCACTGTACCAGGATATTTAGCCAAAGCTGGGAGGATACAAGTCAGGAGAGCTGCCAGAGCTGGCAGCCTCACTACCTGTGGCAGGTTCCTGGTCCCCAGCAGGCACTGCTCCTCCTGCTGCAGCTCTCTCCACTCCCAGGAAAGGTGAGAAAAACTCAAACAAACAGAACCCTGCAAGGTTTGAATGAAACCTTCTGCAACGTCAATAAAAAAAAACAGGGCTGTGTTTTAATCTCTAGAGTGTTTCAAAGCTGGGGGAAGAAAATAAAAATAAATCAGAATCGCAGGCAGTAAAACCTGTTAAGGTAATGAAGGATTAAGCCCACTAATGCAGGCAGGCTGCCCCCAGCTCCTTGGCACAGCCCCACTCTGCTGTGTCAATGCCCATCTCCAAGGGGCAGCAGATGGGAAAGGGGAATGATAAGACCAGCTAATGCTGCCTCCCTCACAAAAATGGCACTATTTTAACATGGAAGGCTGACTTTTTGTGTTTAATCTCCAGGCGATTTTATTTCCTGAAGAGTTCCTTTGAGAGAGGTGGTTAATGAGAAAGGCGCTATAGAAATGAAGAATGCAGCTGATTGCATACGCAAATCAGCATGTGCATTTTCTTTGGGGAGGGGGATTTGCAGATGAATGGGTTAATGATAAAAGCCATTGCTGGCTTTTTATTTTCTTCTTCTCCCCTCCCAAGCTCCACAGCTGAGCAGGATGGGATGTGAGAGGGGGAAGGATGGTTAGGGACAGAGAGATTAAAAAGTACAAAGCCATTTTGACTGCTTAAAAATATTTCTGGCAAGCCTGATAGCAGTGGTTGCAGGAGGACCTGCCTTCAGGTGGGAGCACCTGCTTCACATGTGACTCCCAGACAAGCTTTTTCCTCCAACTTTTCATTATTTGGAAATGAGACAAAGAGCAAGAGAGGAGCGTGCCAGCGGAGGGGACCGAGCAATTCTTCTCCCAGGCTGCTAAGGGAAGGATGCCCGCGTTGGGAAAGGCTCGAAAGGAATCAAGAAACAGAGAAACAAACAGAGAAATGGAAAAGCAGGAGCCTGAGCCCTCCAGAAGCAGTAAACCTCCCCTTCTTTTCTTTTCTGTGATATCTTTGGAAGCTGCTGCTAAGGCACAGTGAAAAGGGTTTTTGTCAGAAGCCCTCCCTGCAGATGTCTTCTGATCCCTTTGGAGGTATTTCAGCCCCTAATACAGCTGTCACTTTCTCCCCACTGGTCTAACAAAAAAAAAAGGGGGAAAATCTAATAGTGATAAATTTCTGCCTAACAGAGCGAGCTGCCACTGGCAGCCACCCACTGGGGACTTTGGCTTGCCCAGGACACCCTGCTGGCTGAGAGAGGCCCCTGGCTTTAAACTGCTTTTAAAAACTGCTTTCACATCACATTAGCACCCTGCCTGGCAGGAGCAGGATGGGAAAATCCAGGGCTCACTGATCCCCTGAGGTGCCTGAGCTGCTGCTCTCTCCCACCCTCTGGTTCCCTGGCTCCCTACAAGAGGAGATAACAATAATTCTCTCTCTCCATGCAAACGCCAGGGAGAGGGAGGTGAGAAAGCACCTTGCCCTCACCCCTCCTCTTCCTCTCCTTCCCTTGGAGGGTTCAAGCAGGTAACAGTGAAAGCCAAGGCCCATCTGTGGCTTCTGAGCAGACTTTGTCCCAGTTACTTAGGCTCATCTCTAAGCCTGCTTTAGGCTCCCTGGAGTTTAATGCATCTTTAAGAATTGTCATTCTATCACTCCCTTGCTCTGCCGCCCCCGTGCTCCCTCCCCTGCTCCAGCCCCACCTGCTCTCAGCCTCCCTCTCCCCCAATTAAAAATTCTTCACATTTGAATGACTTTATTTTCATCATTCAGCCCAGAAACAGGCCCTCCCCCCTCTCCTTCACATCCATCCTCCTGCTGAACAAAAACTGGGCTGGAGGAGCTCTTTGCACGCATTATTTATTTAAAAGCTCTCCCTTATATTTCCTATGGAGCCCTCAGTGTGTCAGGCTGCCTTGGGACAGCATGGCAATGCTCACAAAGCCAACACCTTAACATTATCAATGCATTTGAACATCTTCAAAATTCAATTCTTCTACTTTTATTCTCTCGCCTCATGCTGCACGGAATGGTAAGGAAGATGAAAAGGCACATTTTCTTGAGGATTATTAATTTACTTTACTTTTTTTTTGCCCCAGTGGTGGCTAGGGAGTATTGAAGGTCCAATTATTTTTAAAAGCACCAAACACATGAAATTAGTGAGAGCTGCTGCAAGTTCATCATGAAGAAAAGTCCTGCATTCCCTTTGTCTGGAACTATTAGCATTTATTTCTAGTAGGCTAGCACCAAGACAGACAAAACCCTGCCACAAATAGAATATATTATGCCCATCCCACTGGTCCCTGATGGGGGCAGGGACAAAGCTGCTCCATGGCTGAGATGAGGCTTGTTCCTTTGTTCTGCCCTGTCTAGAGCAGGGCATGGTGTCCTTTTACAGTGAGCTCAGGTTTTACTGGACAAGCCTGTGCTTGTTCAAGGACCTAAGCCATCAGGGATCCCCAGTTTCAGGTTCAGCTCCTCAGGGAACTGGGAGGCACTGGGGCAGCCTGTAGGTATCTCTGCACCTGGGGCAGGTGTGTCACAGCCTCCTCCCCACTCTGCAGGGCATGGCTGCCTGCACCTACAGCTCCAGGCTCCTGAACAGACAAGGCAGGAAGAAAAACAGCACATAAAGGATGCAGAGTCTTCCTGAAAGTCATGGCAGAGCAGGGGTAGGGCAGGGAAGGAAAGTCCCAGTCCTGTTTTTGAAGATTTTCTTTCCAATCAGGATCACCTCAGTTTCAATAGAGGGAGACTGGAAGGGCTCGAGCACAAAGGCACCAGATCCTTCAAGGGCAAAAGCTCCATGCTATGTGAAAAAGCCTCATTTCTTCACATTAGAAATCTGTAAAGGAAAAGACCTTTCTCCAAGGCATGAAAATCATTTCAGTTGTTAATTGAATGGCAGAGCCACTTAATTCTGAAAGCTGGAGAGCCAAGATCTGACCAGTACCCCTGACCTTCCCTCTCTCACATGGGGTCAGACCTCTGATTTCACGATCTCTTAAGTGACAATTGCCTTGAGCATGGAATTAAGGATGGTAATAGATTTCCTAACTGAACATCACAGGGTCCATTCCAAAGTTGGAGAGTACAGCAGAGCAAAAAAGATGCTCACAGCCTAACCTTAGGGTTCACTTTAGCTAACAAGTCACTCCTAACAAGAAGGAAAAACCAAGTCATTTGTCTCCCTCCCTCCTGCTGCCCAGCTGCCTGCCTGCCACGGATACAAAGCACCAGCAACTCTGACAAGTCCTAAGCAAATCCCAGATTGGATTTCTCTACTTCCTCAGCACTATGGTTTTGACAAAGTTCCCATGACACCAGCAAGACACATTTGCAAAAACCCCAGCACGGCATATTCCTTGACACAAATGAAAAATGTAACATGCAGATCAGAGAGAATGACTCTGCACTGGCACAGAACAGCCCAGCTTTCTCTGGATTCACTGACAAGGCTGCCTGATGCATGGGACAAACTCTGCTGGAAATGCACTGGATTTGCTCAACAGACCTGATGCTTAAATTCTAAGACCTCCTTGAATTCAGGATAGATATGAGCAAAATGATATTATTCTGAAAATACAGCCATTTGTAACGTTTCTTGCACACAGAACAAGACTGACAAAAAATGGGAAGATCCATAACTACTTTGAGAGAATTGGGGAAAATTTATTTTGTGCTGTTATGGAGGTGAAAGAGAGAACCTGTGTGAGAATCTGCACACTCCCTGTCAGAACATGCAAAAACAATGATCTATTTTCTGTCTCACACTTTGAAGCTGACTGAAAAGCAAGTAACAAATAAATTACCAGCAGTGTTGCAGCTGCTTCAAAAACACATAAAATTAGCTGCTCTTCATAGTCCACACATATTTGGTATTGCAAATATATGACATACACTTGAGCTATAAGAGGGGAAGCTGTCTGAAGCTGCAGTTTCTGCTATGGGGCAGTGTGACAGATTCTCTGAGCAGCATTTAGGGGCTCAGATGCCCCACACAAACCTTTCCTGTGATGAGCACAGTCAAAAAGCACCAGATTGTCACTGTGGTGTAAATGAGCTTGTTTCATCCAAATTTCAGGGGTGATGGTGATTCACACCAGCGATGATCTGGCTTTATTCTGTCTGCAGTCTAATGAGGATTACAGGATTAATTACCTGTACAAGTGATCAGCCTATATAAATACAAGACTGCAGATCTTAAATGAGGCTAAAAGCTACATAAAGTAAGGTTCTCAAGAGCCTAAGTCACAAAGTTCACTTCAGACTCTTGTGAAAATTTAATCCACTGATATCTATGTGCTCACAGTGTCCATAAGAACACGTACTATGGAGTGAAGCAGGTGGGAGGTGCACTAAGAGGCAGGAATTAATAGGTTTAGCAAGGATTAATAGCCAGACTGACATTGAGAGGCTGGAGTTTGTGAACAGCACTGTGCCATCCTACACTCAATGTCAAAAGGACCTCCAAAAACGTGGATGAATAAGCAATTCAGCCTAAATTCAGGCCATGCACGTGTGACAGGTGTCTGCTGGCAGAGACCTGTGTGAAGGTGGAAAAGGTGGGGCTGTGCCAGCTGAAGCCCCTCTGTGCATGTTAATCCTGGCAGCACATGCTTTTGGCTGGAAAGCTCATTCCATGTGTGTGCTCTGCTCCAGGGAGAAATGTTCCTGAAACAGCACAGTGCACAGCTCTGCCAGTGCAGCTGATTGCACAGCAGGAGCACTTCATCTGTGTGGAGGCTTTTTCCTTGAAAAAGCACTTCCAGTGTAGTTCTCCTAGCAAATCTTAGGTTAACCTCAGCATTGACTCCAGCTTTCACCCAGCACTTTGAACTTGAATTTGTAAAGGTAGAAAAAGCTCCTTTAAAACAAACCACCTCAACCAATTCTGCCTTCAGGTCCAGCTCTGTATCTCTGACTGCTGCTCAGCAGCTGTGTGATGTAATTAGTACTCAATGTTCAGACACACAAAGTGACAAACTAAAATCTAAACCCATGAGTACCTGTGAGGATGTGCTGCTGTCAAGGCATCAAACCTCCTTTCCAGATGGGAGTATCTGGGCAAGCACTGAATCACACCACTGTGCTAATTAAAATCATACTTTTAGCTCCCTACCCTAAAATAAGGCAGTTTAGGTGACAGAATGTATTACAGTTGATACTGAAATGCAATATATTAAACTCCCAATTTCTTCATAAATAAAATTACAGGAACTCTAAATAATGTATATCAGCTTTGAAATGGGAGGCAGTCTTCAGTCCAGCCTCAGGATGGAGACAGAAGGAACAACTTCTGAGGACAGATGTCTGTGGACTGCTCTGAACACTGTCCCTGTCTCATTACCTCTCCCAGACTGAAGGGAAAAATCCAATTGGCCATCAATTAGGAAGAGTTCCCACTGAACCTGCAGAAATTCAAATTCACTGTTAGCTCATTAAATGTGCTAACATTTATAAAGGTTCAAATGGGCTTTTCAGGCTTCAGCCCAGCAAGAGAGCTGTTCCTATTGCTTGTTAGATAATTGTCAATTAATGATTTTAAATGCTATGTGGCAGTTTAAATGAGAAACTAACAGCTCTTCACAATCCAATAAAAATCAGATGAAATTAAGTTAAATCAAAATGTTTTACACAGCATCCAAATAAGTGATACTTAGGGAAGCACGTGCATAAAAAATGTCTGATTTCAGAGTCTTTGAGTGGTCCCACTTCATGGCTGTATCCACCAAGAGAGGAATGACATGGCATGCTACATTTCCAAGTGGCAATGCATCCAGCAAGACTTTATAAACCTCTGGTACCTCCTTTATCTTGTTCTTACAGACTGTTCTGAGGACTTCAGAGTCACAGCCAAATCATTTACAACCCAAATCTCATGCAAGCTTCACTACATTTTTTTCCTTCTTGTTCTCACAAAACATTACTAACAAGAGGCATTTATTCAGAGCTAGTCTGCCCAGGGCTGTACACACCACACATCACTCTTCCTTTACCCCATGATCACTCTCCCTACCTGCAGACACCTCAATGCCAAAGCAGGAGCAAGATGCACAGCACAAGGGAAAGCAGACTGGAGTGTTTATTTAGAAATGAGCATCTTCCTGAAGAGAAGACAGGTAAACATTTTGCCTGGGGCACTGGCAAAATACAGACACCTTCCCTAAGTGCATCAAGGGCTCAGAGTTCTGCAGGAGAAGGTGCTGCAGTTCCACTGTGCACAATTCCCATCCCTTCTGCCCTCACAGCCACCTGGAGGATGCTGCAAGGGGGTCAAGAGCTGTCTGCTCACCCCACAGACCCTCTCCCATGACAAGAGGGGTGAATTCTGCACATCCCAGACACTCTTCATGCTGAATTTACTACCTGGCAATCAAAAAGGAAAGGGCTAAACAGTGGGAAAGCATAGTAAAAAACAGAGAGATGGAGTAGAAGTGGGAGGAGGGAGAACGTACACGGGCTTCCAATACTTCAAAAAAGTTAGATCTGTTAAATCTGTTAGATTTTAGATTTTTGACTGCTTTTAGGAAATTGGAAGGCTCAATAGAGCAGCACATTTGGCTTAGAGAAACAGAAAAACAGAAAGGCAGCTACAGCATCCTGTGATAACTTAAAAGAACCCACATGAAAAAGATTAGATAGTTTAGCTCTTAAAGATAAAAAAAATAGTGTAAAAAATGAATCTAGTTTATGAAAAACGACCTCAGTTCCTATCTCTGAATCACACTTTATTCTAAAGGTGAGCTGAGTAATCAAATCACATTGCAAGGTTATCAGAAGTTCAGTAGTTTCCTTCACATATGGCATTGCCTGTGCTCCTGCAGAATATTACCTATTACCACTTGTACTTTTGAAGAGAAAATATCCTGTAAAGAGAAAAGCTGTCTCAGAAACCAGCTCCACAAGCAGAACAAGAACCACTGAACTTCTGCCTAAGCAGATGTGGATAAAAATTCAGCAATCCTGTCCTCAATATTTTTAACTGCTAGAGAGGAGACCAAATGGTGTCTGCCTGCACCGTTTATCTGATCAAGTTTCATGACCACCAGTCAGTGTTTCTGGCTGGAACAGCCATGGGATGCCACATCAGCAGCATTGTGGAGAGATGGGCTGGCAGAGAGGACAGGCACTATTCCAGACTCTCACACAGCTTTTCCTGGTTTCATCACCCCAGGGAGATGCCTCTACCTAACAAGAACAGGTCTGTGGTTGCCAGTTTTCAACTATTACTGTCCTTCAGGACCCAGGCATGTCTGTCACCTTAAGCAAGTAATTGCATGTTCCAGCAGTCTCCTCTGCTTCAAAACCTGTAAAAAAATCCAGTGCTCTGCCTGCTGGACTAGAAATGAAGATGTATGATTCAAGTCCCAGCACTCAGTCAGGAGCTCTAGCAGGCTCTAATGGTTTATAGTCTCCCTGGAAGCTGGAGTCAGAAATCTGATTTTCCCAAACACTTTACTGACCTGCTACGTGCAAAGCACACTCCCTCCCTCTCCAGCTCTGTATTTCTCCTTCTGCCTCTGGTCTACTTTTTTTTGGTTTGCACTGGAGGAAATCAGAGAAATCTGAGAAATCTGCAGAGAAATCTGCTGGTGCACCCAGGCACCAGGAGCACCTCTTACCTGGACTGTGGCTGTTCCTGCCAGTCTCAGTGCAGCAGCAGGAACACCGTGCAGAAGGTGCAGCATTATGGAGCAAATTCAATCAGCTATCTTAGACAGCAATGTAGGCACCAGCTGACTAATGGAAAGTTATTAAAAAACTTCACAAGGTAGCAGGACAAAGGACTCTGAAATACCTTCTTTTGCACAACTTGCAGCTTAGCAGTGGGGAAAGGAGTGAGTTAATTACTGGAGTTAATTTGATTTCTAGTGTTTAACATGCAGCAGCTCTTCACTCTGGACTTCCTGCCTACAATACCCGAGATTGCCAAGCAGTCTCTCACCCCTGGGTTGGATAAGCCTAAGCCAGCTTGGTTTCTCAGATCAGCAGGTGCACTGAGCCCACAATAATCAGAACAGTTTTGGGGTGTGCCCCCCAAACCACCTAAAGCTACTGCTCCATAATGGGGCTCTTCACACTGTACCTTTTGCTTCCTTACAGACAGCTGTTCCCATCTGCTATCACCAATATTATTAGCACTGAAACTTTGCTGTGCAGTTTACAGCAGATCAATACACCATCTTCCCTCCCACCATGTTGTTTATCCTCTGCCTTTAATGCACTGTTTGACTTCAGAGGCATCACAGAGGCAGGGAAAACTGGGCAGAAAGCTCAAGAATCCACTTGATGGAAAGTGTCCTTTCATTGGAGTGAGCTCCCAGTTTCCTCTGCAGGCACCCCTGGTGTGTCCCTGGCAGGCTGGAGTGGGCTGGCAGCAGCTGTACCTGTGCTGCAGGGGTGGCACAGAGCACAGAGGTGACTCTGCACACTCACTGCCATCAGCTCCACTGGAGTCATCCTGCCATCTGCTCTTACAAAAAGGTGAATGTGCTCATTGTGGGAAGTTCTTGGTTTTAATGCTGGCTGAGTAGCTGAGTGCTGTGACCTGGGATGAGCTGTGTGATTGATGGAGCTGACAAGGCTGTGAAGCTGGCACAGAGCCCCTCTCAGAAATGCTGCTGAGATAAGGCCAATATGATTAAAAAATAAATAAATCAAGGAACCAGAAGCTGTTCCATATACTCTTCCCCAATCAAGTGTACATTATTAAAAACAAGGCTGCCAACTCTTTTAGGATGGCCACAGGGGAAATGCTGTGGTATTTTCAAACCCTAGTTTGTTAATCCTTTTAGTCCTAGCAATAAATATGGAATCCACAGGACAAAGCCCCAAAAGACCATTTGTGCACAGATACATCCCACAGCCACAGTGACCCGCAAGCAAAGGCTCACAATCCAACATAGCTCAAAGCTAAGGCTAAGAAACCCCAAAGGGAAGTGCTTGCTCTCAGGTTCACTTTTTTCCCTACCTAAGTGAATTTTCATCCCATTAATTGAAACCTGTGACTAGAAACTTGTATTTCCTTACTATACATGAAACTATTAGTTTGTGTCCCCTCCTAATGGCAATAAGGGTTGTGGAATGCTGGTGCCTCATGACTAGCATTATAAATGTCAAATCAGACAACATAAGCTGAAATTAAACTGTGATTTCATACTCAGCTTTAGCAGTTCCAGATAATTCCCCATGCAGGATGTCTTACAGTGTTTGCCACTAGTCTGATTTTGTATCACAATTTCTCCTTGATATTGTGGAATATACAGATATAGAGCCTTCAATGGGACTTCCTCCCGCTGTCAGCAGCAATGTCAAAATTTTCATGAAAGTTACCTGAGTTAATTACAATTCTGTTGCAAATACTTCATGAAAGTAATTTTATTTAGCCTTTGCAACCAAAACCCAACCAAATATTCTGTGAGCTGCCTTTGTTATTGCCCTCCAGCAGGTAAATGCTGAGAGAAACAGATGTGGCTTATGCTTGGTCAGAACATTTCTGTAAGAAGCTTAAGTCAGGAGTTCCCTAAAGAACTGAACTGGCCCTACACAAGAAAGTATTTGACCTTATCAGTGAGGTCAAGGGTTCACTGAAAGATTACAAGAAAACAACAGGTCTAATGGGTTCAGGCAAAGGCTTCTGTGTCCACAATCAAACCAGAAAAACTGATGCAAAAAACTCCCTGTCGAGTAGGAACACCAAATTCCACCTTTCCTAAAAACTTTAAAAAATATTAACTCACACCCCCATGTTTTTTACCAGTTAAGATACTTCTGAGGAAACAAATGAAATTGAAAATCAGAAAGTCCAACAATTAATTTTCATGTTGCTCAATGGCACCTGTAAATCATTATGTGAACTGAAGAGATTTCTATAGTACCCAGACGTGTTGTATCTTTACTTTTTTCATCTTGAAAAATGTATAATTATCAGTCTTTACAGAACAACCATACAGCAAAGTTCAACAAGGTAACTCACTGACTGGCTTTACAATTTTTTTTAAAAATAATTTTCATTCTTTATCTATGGATTCAAACATTGTAAAAGCAATTAACCTAAGTAATAGAGACTCAGCTGCACTGAGAGTCACATTTCCTTCTAAGAATCCCAGAGAGATCTGTTTCACCATCCTTAAACACATAAAATATTTCCTAGTTTATATTTACTAATCAAGTTCCCTTCTTCATCAAATTACTTACTTGTATTAGGTTGGAAAGACAAAATAACTCCCCAAGGCAGGAAAATACTTGTAAGATGCTATACGGGAGAAGGAGGAAATTAAGAATAAAATGTATCTGGGAATGGAGCAGTCACATTCCTGTCAACCTCTGGCTATAAGAGCCTGGGAAAATTGCAGCACTGTAGCTGGGGACAATTTTCCTGATAATGATGGCTGTAACAAGAAAAGAAAGAGAGGTTTTACAGGGAGCTGGGAAATAAAAGGAGCTGTAGGTGTGGACTGGTAAAATCAGCTCTGTGCAGGAATTTTGAGAGTGGGTCAGTACTTGGCATGGCCATTCTTGAACCTTTTGACAACCCTGCACCCCTCCAACACCCCAGGGGCAGAGGGGTCCTTCATCTCCTGCCTTGTCTGGCATCTCCCCAGAGACACTCTCCAGGGAATGAATACAAGGGCTGGAGATGCACTATCAGAATTATTTAAGTCTTTGGGAATTTTATTTTTTCTAATTTAGTACAGTTTATCTCAGCTGATGTCAGAGGAGTTATTCCTGGTGAAAAAGGGTGAGAGGCTGAGCTCTCTGTTTTATTCTGAGGGCTTACACTGCTCACCTGTTCTCTCTGGACATTTGAATTCCCAACACATCTAGTAAGAATCTCTAGATTTTGAGTTGTTATCTTCTTCTTTGATCTTTGGAGAGATGGATTATTTTTTTGCTTGTCTGACTGGACCATCTGCTGATATTGCAGAAGGACATGTGTTGGTATTAATAAACTCTCTATATTCATGTAATAATTTTGCATGGGGACCCAGCTGAATTTGTTTAGCCTGTTCTCAGTGTGATGCTGTCAGACACTGATATTTGGAGGGGAAAGCCATAAATACTTTTCTGAGTCTAGCTAATGAAATTTTTTTTTTAAAGTTTCAATCAGAATAATTGCCATGGTTTTGCCTGGGAAATAACAACTTGCAAAAATGCACTCAAGAGGGATGTTGGAGAATTAAACAATGCCAGATGTGAATGCCCTGTTTTAGCCAATGAACTGCCAGGCACTTCCCAACCTCAGTAACTATCTTCAGGACAACAAAACCCACAGGATGAAGGAAAAATTACATTGTGCATTTCTGAGAGACACACATATGCAAACTAATATCTGTGCCCCATTCACTGATGCAAATCTGAAGAGTTCTTGCTTTCTTCTCTTAAAATCTTCTGTCCCTCTAGACCCAAGGCCAGCTCAAGTCTCTCCAAAAAATAATTAAAACCATAAATCATTTTGGAGTCAAAACAGAAATGGCAGGGAAAAAAGGAGTTAAAACTTTATCTCCACCTATTTTTAATTCAGAAGAACTGAGAATCAACAGGATAAGATATGGCAAATCTTTTCATCACCCAGGCTCAGCTTCACTGAGACTCATTTTGGCTTTTGGGCTGTCCATCTGTATAAGCAAATACCTCTAAATAAAGCAACTGTGACATCTGCATCCTTCCTGATGGGATATCAACTGGATTCCCAGGGTCCCACAATGTGCTGGGACTGAAATTTCCAAGCTGTACCTGAGCAATGCACAGCCCTTGGTCACTTCCCCAGCAGAGATGTGTTTGCAGCTGGTTTTCCTCCCAGCATCACCATCAGGATAAAAGGACCAAGGCAAACTGGGAGCAAGGCAGATTGCTCTGCAGGCTGTGTCCACTGCCAGGCACACCTGGCCTTGCACTGAGCCACAGGGCTCCCAGGGGAGCAAAAAACCTGCTCTGACTTTCAAGCATCTTCTTAACATTCCATTTCTTTGTCCCTTTACCCTGTATCATCACACAAGCTTCAAAAGCCCCCATGCTTCTACCTCCTGAGAGTTCTTTTATTTCTGCTGTGTGCAGTCAAGTTAAATGCCAAAATAGAAGCAGGGAACAGCACCTACAGAGGTGATACAACAGCATGAAGCCAGTTTAGTCATTCTTATCTCCTTGTGATCAAAATCACAGCTCTGTATCTGTTTGCAACAATGCCACAAGACACGAAAAAAACCAGGAGTAACTCTGCCAATACATTTTCAGACAATTTCATGTTAAGGATAAGGCAATTCAATTTACAGAAGTGAATCTTTTTAGTTATGTAGGTATTTTGAGTGCAAAGCTATAAGCCAAAACATATTAAGAAAGAGTTACTGTTGTATAATTAATGTTCCAAAGAAGAAAAATATTTATGCTAAGGGATGACGCTAACTGCATTCCCACTTGAGTATGTTATGGTACAATATTTAATTACATGCTTGCATTTCTCAAACATCTATTACAACCTATCTTCTGCTAGACATGATGCATGTGTATTATTGGGCTGAACAACATGATAATACATCAAAAGAAATTGCAAGAATTGTTTTCCAGTTATCCCAACAGAATGTCAATTCCCTTCCAGCTCAGACTTGCACACAAACTGATGAACCATGGCAGTGCTCCCTCCCACACAGGCCAGCTTTGAGCAGGAATGCCTTAACCTGGGGGATATTTTCAGAATCCTACAAGCAACAGAGAAAAACAAAGGAAAATAATGCAACTACAAAGCAACTTTCACCAAGAGAACTTGCTACTGATACAGCTGTATCACAAGCTGCAGTGAAGGCAGGGATTCACATTCCACTCTGAAGTACACACAAGAAAATCCAGGAGTCTCTGTACTGGATATTTGCTTTTTCTTCACTCCTCACATAATTCCAGACACTTAAGCTGACTACACTTAATTCATTTGAGAATACATGCAACCTTCAGCTGAGCTTTCAGACATATCCAGGTTTAGTAAACCACAAATTCTGGCTGAATTTTCCTATGAAAGGCAGTGAAGTAGCTCTGCAGGACTATTTAATGTTTATGTGAGCCCTCACACACAATTACAGGAGTATATCAAAGTTTAGTGCCTAAACCAGCAAGGCTAAAATTTCACTTCAAGGAGGTGTTGGTACCTTTGGTAGGGCTTTAACCCCAGCTGGTGACACTGCTCTGTCACTGTGGGCACTGCAGGATGAGCCTCAGCAAGGCTGGGACAGCTGGGATGCTCATAACAAAAAAAACCCAAAAAACCAAAAACAAAACAAAACAAAAAAAAAAATTGAAACTTAAAGTTATGATATTTATGAGGTAGAGAATACCTTTGACACATTTTTGTTCTTTTATGCTAAATTTCACTCAAATCTGCAGGATTCAGGTATGCTGCTTTCATCCTCCTAAAATCTGACTTGATTTTGTCCACCATGAGATTTCTGCTTATCTCAGGATCTCCAGTTCCTTTCTCACTGCTTAGTTTTGTTAAGTTTGCTTTGGTTTGCCATGTCTCAGTATAAGGTGTGTCACAATACCAGAGACTGAGGAGTGTTCAGGAACTGAAGAAAAGGAGGAAAGGGAAAATTTCAAGGCCATTAAACTATTTGAGAGTCAGTGGATTCCTAGTGAGGCAAAAAGAGATCCTGTTTGGATATTTTTTAATGGAAAAAATTTGTTTTGAATAGGGACTGTTCTTTCTAAACAGAACTTATATTTATTTGAACCTCCTCATCACAGCTGACTACACCCCAAGGGCACAGCTTGCCAAAAATGGTTGACAAAATATCTGGAAATCTTCCACATGTACAGCTGGCAAATTGACACATCATGTCTCATTCAACCCCCAGCAATGAATTCTTGCTCTGACATCAACCAAAAGTAAAAGTGTTGTTCCTTTCAAATATGCCTACCTTCCCAAATTCCTGTGCATACAAATACACACATATTTTGTAAAAAGAATAATGGTATGGTTAATAATTCTGCTACTTTCTCTTTCCTGCACTGAAATAAGTCTTTTCTTCACCATTTCTCTGAAGAAGCCTTTACTGAACACAGTCTTTTCAAGGATGCACCTCTCAACTACAGTATTCAAAGCCTGGTCTTTTGTTTGCAAGAAGAACTTGGGAAAAAAACCAAAACCCACAACAAAAAACCTACCACGTTGCCATTGTGACTTGGTACACAGCAGGCAAAGCTGCATGTGAGAGGAGCCTCCTTTTGAGAGCAAATCCAGTGGTTTCATTTCCCAGCTTTTCTGTAATTCCACAAACACATCCAGAGCCAATCCTCCAACATGTGCACATTACCTATCTCCAGCTACATTTCAAAATACCACTTTTTGCAACTGAGTTGAACGTTCTCAGTAAAGGACAGACATTATTTCTGAGATAAGTAATTTCAAAATGATGACCAATGATTGTTTTTCTGCAAGGAAAGTACAGGCCAGCTATTTGTGCTTGAGAACATGCCTGGCACTGGAGGATTAAACTCAAGGGCCCACAATATCCCTTTATGAACTGGGAAGGACAGCAGGTAGATGCTCCTAAGAGATTTAATTCTAATGCTGCATAAGCCACTCACAGTCACAAAGACTTTGGCATAGACACAAATTCCAACTGTTCCATGTAACTAAACAAACCCAGAAAGAGCATTCATTGCTGGCAAGCCTGGAAAAGAGCATGTGAAAACCACAGAGAAGGAAAGGAAGGATATCTCACACAGCCTTGAGCAGTGCCTTTGGGAGGAGAAGGAGCCAAATCTCCCTCTTCCCCAGAAGAGGAACCACTGCTCTGAATTTTCCAGCACCAACTACAATTTCACTGGATAACTATCACTTACACTGAAACAGTTTTTAGAGAGCTACATCAAAGGAACCTGCACACCAGTGGACAATATTTATTTGCCCTCTGGGAGAAAGCCAGCATTGGTAGGTGAGCACAGGGAGTGCAGTGCTGGGAATTTTAAGGAATGTGGGACTTGGGGAAGGAACTAAAACATTGCTGCAAGCAGTGTTTAAATACTTAGGTCAGAAACATATTCTGTCCCACATTTGTCTGGTAAGTTTAATTTTCACCCTCCATGTCCTACTTCTGCAATGCTCAGGAAATCACTAAACTGAAAATAATTGGAAGCTGGAGGACTATTAAGGGGAAGTATCACATTTGCTTGCCCTGTTTTAATCATCCTGGAGCTATCAGACTAGATGGATTCTTCTCCTGCTCCAGCACAGCTGCTCTTATTCTTTTTTCTTTCAGAAAGGGTAACATCCCACATGAACACAATTTAAGGTCAATATACACTTGTGGAATTGTATCAAGATTACATATGCATGTGTGCACACGAGCTTCCAAAGCTGGATGGCTTCAAACTCTGCTCACATAGAGCCAGCTCACACCTACAGCTCCATATTGTGGTACATGCAATATTGATGGCATTTTGTTACATTTCAAATTTTAAAGCTGCAACCCACAGCTTTTAAAGCATACAGTTTACATGAGTGCTTTTACAATTGCAATTAGCCTTTGCTTTGGAGTTCACTTACGAACAGTTTCTAAAAAAAAAAATGGCAATTTCAGGTGTTTTGCCTATTGCAGCATCGTTCTGCAGTACTGCATTAACCAGACACATTTTAAACAAGATTTAATCCCATTTTGAAAAAGATAAGATGGTGAATGAGCAGCAGCACAAAGAGCTGCTCTGCCTGAGCAGCATCAGCAGAGTCACAGATACCGAGGGCAGGAAAGAGTCAGGGAACACAAGGTTGGCCATGGGGCTGAATTTTCAGCAGTTGCTAACAATTTGCTATGAAAATAAACTGCAGCAGTGGCAAGAGCAGTGTGTGGGAGATACCTGCAACACCCTGCAGATAATGCAGCCATCAGCAGGGAGCTCCAGAGCAAGTTCCAAGGCTCCCTGGGGAAGCTCAGGCACACAGATGGTGGGACAAGTTGGGGCTGTCCTGTGCTGCTGAACTCAGGGGCAACACTCCAGGCTGCAGGCTCCTCTCTAAAAACTCCTTTTTCAGATCTCAAAAACCCTTTTGACTCTCCACACATCATCAAAGATGGGAGGAAGTTTTCCAAGACTCCAGAAATTAAATATTTCTTATTCCCTGTTATGTAGTTGATAATTAGAGGAGGGCTGGGGGAAAGGATTTGGAACAGGTTTTGTGTTTTGACTGACTTAACATATTACAGCAAACTCCTCAGAAACCCTCTGTGGGAATGGGCAGAGAGTTTTTGAGCTCAAAGCTATACAGATTAAATGTATTGGTAGGTTTTCTTACATTTAAAATCCCACTCCCATTTTGAATTACACTTTGAAATTATTTTGTGACTTCTTATGGAGATTTGCCTCACTGAGGGAAAGCAAAGAGTTTCCTCACACAGAGTTCTGAATTCCAGTGCTTTTCATTGCAACACTGGCACAAAGTGGGAAGTTAGCAATTTCATTGGCAAGAGACTTGTGTTGCCTCACTTCACACTGTTTCTGGGTTAAATGGGAAACTTGGGTTTGGATATTCTTTTCCTTTTGTGTTGCCTCACTTTATACTGTTTCTGGGTTAAATGGGAAACCTTGGGTTTGGGTATCTTTTTCTTTTTGTGAAATGGCTCATTTTTTTGGGACATGCATTTATAGAGCATGGGGGTTTTTACCATGACTATTTCTCATCTGTGCAACACAATACTCCAGAGTCACTTGTAATAGACATACAATGGGGGAGAAAGGCAAAGAAGAAAGAACTATTCATCTTTTTTATAAAAAAAGATTTTACACTTACCTGCATTTTTCAGTTCATAAATGAAGAGAAGAAGAACAGAAGATCCAACAACAGCGAAAATATGGAAGAGAAAAAAAAAAAAGAGAAGATACACCATTAATTCAGAAAAGGAGGTTTATATAACACAGACAGCTTGGTGCTGTAAGAGCAGAGACCTGAAGATCTTGCCCACTGCCTCTCCACAAACCAGATCACATACCCTGGATCTCAGAAGGTGTAAACTCATGGCAAAGAGAGTTTATTTTACAGCTGAGGACACAATTTGTTGAAAAGAGCTTAAATTGTGGAGCGTGGCAGTTTCTTTCTTACAGCACAATGAAAGCCTGGTCAAAGTATTTACTTTCCTGAATACACTTCAGAAGATGCAGTATCCTGAAGATGAGGAGATTTTTGGCGTGTCTTTTTGTGTGTTCTAGTCATTTTAAGAAAAAAAAAAGGCAGAACAAAACACTTTGGCAGGAAAAAGCACTGTTTTTCATCCCTGAAGAGGGCCCTTACTTCTGTATATAAAGGTCTCTAAGCTCAGAGAGAATTAACACTTATTTACCAACAGAGCTCTTTCAAGGATTCTCAAGTTCAGTGGATTTCTTCTCTCTCCACACGGTGAATTTTAAAAACACTGAACAAAACCAGGCAGACAGGACTGTCTTTTCTAGCAAATCCTCCTTCCCCTCCCTTCATCCCACCCTCTCACCATAACCCAGGAGAAGGCTGAGATGAAAGGCTGCACCTTAACTAAGGCTGTGTGTGCAGGAGTGAGGCTGAGTTTCAGTTCTGCACTGCACACAAAGAGAAGCCATTAGGAGCCCCAGGGTTACAGGGAAAGGCACTGACAGGTTCCTTTTAATTAGGCTGAAAACTAACTTGGTGAGAATGGCTTGTCTGTATCAATAGCTCTAATTGACTGTTCTGAAGACAGACAGAGCAAATAAAGCAGGAGGCAATTATTGTCTGTGACAATTTGATTGACAAGCTTGTCCCCTGGAGGAGAATCCAGAGAGCCCATTGTCTGGCAGAGCCCCCAAAATAAAGCACTGGCTTTCAGAAGGCTCCATTAAAAAGCCCAGTGGAGGCCTGGGAGATTTGGTTCATTTAATGGGCCAAGAGCCCTTGCAGGCAGGGAGGCTCAGGTGTGCTCACTGGGAGGGGAAAAAGGAGCAGAGGTGTGGTTCAAGCCTGGGCAGGAGGAGAAGGTGCTGCCTCACCCTCCCTGCAGGACACTCAGAGATTCAGGGAGGCAGATTTTCCATTCTGCATTGTGAAAAACGAGGTTGACTTTCCCGGTAGAATTTAAAAGTTTAATAAAAGGCAGTAAGAGACAAACAATAAAGCAAAAGGTTGTAACTGCTGGGTGCTTGGCATTCAGCCAGGAGCACCCCTGCTGTTTTGGAGACACCTCTTAAAATTATTAGCTCCTTGTATATTCATAAACCTATCATACATTTTCAAACTTTTCTACAAACTATTTTCCATATTCCAGGAGCTGTTTTACATGGCTGCTCCTTGAATTTGCCTTTTTAGAGCATGCATGTTTTTTGGNATGTACCTTAAAAACCATTTCAACACCACACATATAGTATCCACCCTAATATTTGAGAAAAGCCAATACCATAATATGCATTTATAACAAGCATCATGGCATTGAGAGCACTGCTTGAGTCAGACAGGAACACACAGGAGGGAATTCAAAGGGATGATGATGCCCAGTCTAACACACCACTCGTGGAAGAGCTGCTACCCATGCTTGTTTCCCAGATCACCAAGCACAACCCAAATAAATTCAGGCCATGCTTTTAAACAGCACCTTTTAGGACTTCTTCAGCAGAAGCTGAAAGCTCCCCAAAATACTGTGCTACCTGCCAGGCATCCCACAGCAAAGGTGAGGGCCCCCAAAGGACAAAGAGAAGTTGGCAGGACAGAAACAGGAGAATCAATTAGAAACAAGCCTGGTCACTTGGAAAGAACTAATACAGGCACCTCAGTGCTGCCCACTTGCTCACCCACTTTCCAATTTCTTTCACTTCTAAAGAAACATCACTAAGGAAATGTTTTCCTACCATCTGCTGACCCCACTTGTTTTCTCCCTATGAAGACTGAATGTGTGTGTTTATGGAACAACAGTGAAAATGACAAGTCAGTGTTAGTGGAGGTATGAATTAAGTTTTGAATTTTTAAACTATTTAACCAGTTACTTGGATTCTTACAGAAACTTGGAATTTCCTCCCCGTTTTATTTTTTTATGTCAAGGCAATTTCATTAGAAATTCCAAACTGCTTTGCTAAGAATATTAATATTCCTGTTCTCCACATCAGTGAAAAAAAAGTTATTTGAGCATTTTTATTCAAGAATGACCCTTCAAACCACTGGGTTGTTCTTCCACCCAGAATCACAGAGCACAGGAAAGTCCCAGCTGCTGCCAGGAACAGTGCTAGGGGCCCTGAGGCACATGGGATGGGGCCAAACCTCACTCAAGAGGAACAAAAGAAACCAAAAAAAAAGGAAACATCAGTTCCAGCCTGTCACTGTGTGTGACAGCAGCAGCCAGGCTGCAGACAGAGCTTGGTGCAGGCAGGTAGGAACACTCACAGAGAGAGGCAGTGCCTTTGAGAGCTTACAATTTCAATGGCTGAGACAAAGGATGAATGGAAAACTGAGCGACAGGGGCTGCCCAAAAGCTCAAAAGCAGGCCAGGGACAAATGTTGTGAAAGCCCCAAGATGTCCTGACCTCAGGCTCAGTGTCTGACCACTGAGGCACAAGCAGCCCATCAAGTGTCACATGCTAGGTAAGTGCCATTCTGTGAAGGGAAAATAAAACATGAGCTGTGTCCTCTGGCACACACAAACAAGGCTTTTTTCATACAGATGGTCTGCCTCCTGACTGTCTTTACAAAGAGCAGTGCCACAGGACAGCAGACTGTTCCAGCCTCCCAGGTGGTGCTCCCAGAAGAGTTAAAAATGACTGAGTCATGAACACAGGTCAGTTTATGAAGTTCAATCTGCTGCTCTGCCTGGAAGGTCAAAGACATTGCTGCCAAGAACTGAAACTGTGCTTAGAGGTCATTGCCCAAGCACAAATTGCAACAGCACTACCACATAAACCACAAAATCTCCAGAGACATTGCTGGAGAAGTCAAAGGGTAGGAGAACATTGCAGCCTGGGCCTTGAGAAACTCAGAAACCCTGAGGCATCCTAGGTCTTGGCTGGGAGAGTATCCCTGATCTGCAGAGTATAGGCTGAGCTCTAAGAGCACTTAAACTCTGAGCTACACAAAATATTTTAAGTCAAAGAATCATCAAATGGTTTGGGTTGGAAGAGACCTTGAAGATGATCTTATTCCAGCCCTGCCATGGGCAGGGACACCTTCCACTGTCCCAGGCTGCTCCAAGCCCTGTCCAGCCTGGCCTTGGGCACTCCCAGGGATCCAGGGGCAGCCACAGCTGCTCTGGGCACCCTGTGCCAGGACCTCACAACCCTCACAGGGAAGAATTTCTTCCTAATACCCAATCTATCCCTGCCCTCTGTAAGTTTAAAGCCATTCCTCCTTGTCCTGTCACCCCAGACCCCCATCCCAAGTCCCAGTCCAGCTCTCCTGGAGCCCCTTTAGGCACAAAAAGGGGCTCTAAGGTCTCCCTGGAGCCTTCTCTTCTCCAGGCTGAAACCCCCCAGCTCATCAGAGAGCTGGGGAAAGGATGAGCCTCCTGTCTGGAGAAAGGAAGAGCTATTTTCCAGAGCTGATCAGGCAAAATTTAGCTATCAAACAAAGCAGGTGAGCACTGGAACTTACAAAGGTTGATTTCCCAGGGCTTGGGGTTTGATTATGCCATGTCTAACAAAAGTAGGAGCTCTACTCAGAGCTTCTCTAGAAGCAGAGGCATGTGTCCCATGTGGGTTCATTAATGTCTAATAATGCAGCTGAGCTTACCCCTAAACCTGCCCTGAAGCACAGAATTAATTTGTGTGTGTCTCCCTGCTTTGCCTGGCCACCTATTTTCACTGAACTTCCCAGCTGAAATTGCCTAGTGAATTCAAAAGCTTTTACAACAGGAGTGACAAGCATGAAATGAGATGATACAATCATATACACCTCATTCCCTTCAGAAAGCAGGTTAAAAGTCATTGAGGATGCTTTTCAGCACAGAACTCCTAATGGCTGACCATTTCAGAATGAAGGTTTTTATTATGTTTTTCTGTACTGTGATGCTAAATAGGAATAACTAAGGGACCAGGGATTGAAATGGAGCACAGGCAGTGGATGCCTGTGGGTGACCCAGGCACAAAACATTTCCAGTATGAAGACCACATTAATTGGACCCACACTGCCACGAGCAAAGCAAGGCATGGCAGCTCTTCCCCTGCCACCAAAGCCAAAGAAACTCTTGCTTCCTTGGCTCTTTCTAAAAGGACACTACTAATGACTGCTGCTAATTTGTGTTGTAAACAGCTTTTCTCAGACCTAGGAAAGTCTACACGACTCTGCTCCTAACTGGGACCCAATTATTCCTCCAGGTCTTGTGCTGTGCTGCAGGTTTCCAAGTGTGGCACAAGGACTGACCCTACAAATAAAGAGTCACCACTGCCTTGCATGTGCTTCATGCTTGGAATCCATTTGTGGTTTTTAGCTGCTGGCACCATTAGGGGAGATGCTGTTCTCAATTAAAACCAGCCCATTGCTTCCCTAGGCTTAATTACAAGCAGGGCTTACATTCTGGCACCACCAGTATTTTCTTTTCAATTAATGGACTTAACAGGCAGCAGATGCCTGTGTCTTCCTTTCTCCCCTCTCCAGCAAGCATCCCACCCCTATTTTAAAATAATCAACAGTGATTTTAAAGAGACAGCTAATTTAGATACTGCTTCTAAAACTGAGAATAGTTGTAAAAAAACCCCAAATAAATCCATGAGAAAGCCCATAGTAATTTTCCACCTTCTCTATATTTCAAAGCAGGTGAGAAATGCTAAGCAAAAAGGAGAAGGGTGAATTAAATAACAGTACAGGCCATGATGGTCTAGGACTAATTTTCTTGTGTGACTTCCATTAAGTCCAATTGTAAGGCTGCAAAAAGACTGCAGTTAATTTCTCCTGATAAAATAATTCACATACTTCAGCTTTCTTGCACCATTTCATTGATCATAAGTTGCACTGATCATAAGTTACTTCTCCTACTGGAAATTATAAATTTCTAATTACATGTGGTGTTGATACTTTATTATATATTAACAAGTCATAGCCTTTACTTCAGTGAGATTATTACCTCTGTTTTAACACTGTTGCCTGCTTTCATTAAACTTTGTGGACCTTCCTCTCTTTAAATGACTTCTCCTCTTTGGCTGGAATTTGCCAGACTTCCCTGCCCCAGACACTTTGGTCAGGGATTCAGCAGAAATACAGCACACTGACATAAACCTTGCTTGCTTAGAAACTTATTTAAAAACAGCACTGGGGGAATCACTTACAGCTCAGGGTGACAACACTCTGTCCAGCCATGGGGGACTCCAGGGAGGCTTCAAATACATCTGATAACAGTGCTGCCTTTCTGGCAGGCCTGGGCAGGAGGGTGTTCCAGAGGCATGGATGAATCACATGTACAATCCTGCCTCAAGTCTGTCAGATAAAACTTCCTTTTAAACCTCCAGGGCTAATCACCCTGAGATTAAAGGATGATTTCATGGAACAGTCTGATAGCTGTCCTACTCCTGTTTTGCTCCTTACCCAGTCAGTAAAGTAAGGGGAAAAGCCTTTCCCCCACCCCTTGTAAGTAGGGAGGAATAGAATGCCATAGCACAGAAGCACCAAAATCCACACACTGAACTTCAGTGCCCTACATTCCATTTTACAACAAGGAGCCACCACTGCTTCACAAAGCAATCCTGAAACCAAACCATATTTAATGCTTGAGAACATCTGTCTGTCCCCAGTGCCACGATACATTGTGTGATGAATTTTGTGATGAATAAATTTTTTCTTTTACTGAGATTGCTGAGCACCCACCTCTGCACTGGTGCCCACCCACCAGTTACTGTCCCCTACAGTCTGCTGTGCCTGGCAATAAATGGCACATATGGCAATATCTGACAGCTTGGCCTACCTTGTTCAGTGTCCTGAGCATCTCAGACAAAATCAAGAGAGTTTTATTTCTGAGCACTGTAGTACAAAAGGTCCAGTGTCCCCCTTTCCATGTCTTACAACCCAGGCCAGTACTGGTGTTCATTTCATGGCACACAGCCAGGAAAGAACAGTTTGCTTTCCTTTAGTAAAACAAAACTAACTTGCCTTTCTGTTAAGCAGCTGTGTCAGATCACGTTTAAGAGAAACTGTCCTTAATTAATTTGATAAGATTAAATTTAATTTAGAAAAAGCACAGGAGCTGCCCAAGGGAAAATCTTCCTCCCCACTCCGTAACACAAACTGGTTCTGATTCCATATTCTTTTTCGTGGAAACTGTGAATGTGATAGATAGGGTCATTCATAGCATTAAAAAAGGGAAATAACATAACTTTTGCTGACATCAAGATTATTACTCTTATTCCAGGAAAGCAGGGAACAACTGGGAAAAGAATAACCAAACAGAAGGGCAAGGGGAAGGCAAATAGGGGAGTTTTTCATAAGGTAGGTCCACTGTTTGGAAACTGAAATGAATCTGGGACAGTTTCCTAATCTAAACGTTTGTTTACATCAGAACTGTGCCCTTTTAATGCTTTCTTATTTCTACATTTATTTTTTTACTGAAAAGAAAACAAAGTATGTAATTACATTCCCTGTATGAGCAAACCAAAACAAATATATAAAAGAGCATTTCTCACAGAGAGAGAGAGAGAAAGAGTCCAGAACTGTCCCACCCAAGTGTTTTAGACATTTAGCTGAGATGACTGACTTGGAAAATTGCTAGACACCTGAAATGTGAAGCACATTCTGGGAGGCATCATTGTGGTTTTGTGGGCTACACTCACAACCTGTGCAGTGAACACCTCTCACCAAGGACAGCCAGGACAAAGTTCTCCGATTATTAGAAATTATTATTAATTATTAGAAATCCAATTATATCAGTTCTGCTTGCTGTGACAATATTAGAAAAGTCTTTAAGCATGATTAATGCTGATAGGAAATACAGAGAATGTTTGATTTGCCTGTTTTTAATGATCCCTTTGCATGCCTCATTCTTCCAAGCTCTATGAAACTCCTTTTCCACGTTGGAAGGCTAAGAAAAAAATGGTATTTGCAGAAAGCTTCCTGGCCAGCACACCAGGAATTAAATGAAGCAATTTAACTGAAAGAGCCCACTTTGAAGGAGACAGTAAAAGCTGCCACGTACAAGATTTAAGAGAACCAAGGAAGAAGAGGAACTACTTTGACACCAGGCTGGAGAAGATGGATTCTGTCCAGGAAATCACACTCCATCAGCTTATGGTAAGTCTGGCTCAGGCATCCTAACTCAAGGATTTTTATCTGATGCAATCCATTTTGCATATGCTAGTTTGATTTAGGAAATGCAGCTCTGTCTAGATGAGTAACTGGTATTTTTCCTGATGTTTTTCCTGACATCCCCTAAGAGCCCCTGTTTCAGAGCTGTCTGATGTGCACAGAGCTCCATTTACTTACAGCTCAGTCTCAAAGCCAAAGGCTTTATCTGAAGTCCCCTCCAAGGTCTCATCTGCCAGAACCATGAGAGAAAGGTCTTGAGAAAAACCCTTTGGCAAAAAATCCACTTCACCAGGCCAAAGTGGCTTCTGTGTGAGTGAGATGAGAAATGCTCACTAGAGCATTTTAGGTTTTGTTTGGCATGGACCTTACCTTGACCATCACTGTCAGCACAGGCTGGGAATAGCTCAGCAGTTCTCTCCAGCCTCTGTTTTTCCCAGTGGCTGATTCCATGGGAAGGAGCCTTTCTCCACCTTTCTGTCTCTACTACAGGCAAGCAAGGGATGGACACGGATCCTACACAGATTTTTTTGGAGGGGGAGGATGTAAAACATTGAGGAGAAAGGACAAATGGGGGACCACAACAATGCAACCATCTGGTGAAACAGCATGTAGATGAAAGCACATGTTAATTTGGATAGAATTATGATCTTTTCATTTATTAAAAAAGTCACACCAGCTCCCTTGGATTATTGTGAATGAAAGACCAGGGCAAAACTCATATATTCTTCCCCTACTCACTAAATAAAGTAAAAATGCAGAGATCTAGCTAAGAACCAGCAAAGCCCCACTGCAGCACCAGCCAGAGACTCTAAAAGGAGCTTACACAGAAATTGGCTCATTACACACCTGTTAATTCTGGGTATTGTGCACTGAGCACTTTCTGGTTTTTATAGCCTATCCACTTTGCTGTTTGTACAGGGCTTTATGCACCAGGGAAGCAGGTTTTAAGATGGGAAATTAGGTACAAAACTATAAACACTAACAAACAGAAGGTGCACAAGAGATTTGAGACAGATCTGTTCCAAATGTTCCTTTAAGATATTGGTGGGAAGGATAAGGAGCTTTGGGATTTGAGCAAAGTTAGACTATCCTGCACTGAGCTAATAACAGATTTCCTATTGTAGTTCTCATTTCAGTGACAGTAAGTCAACTCAATTTCTTAGCTTAAACAGCACTTTATGGGATCCAGTGTTTATATGCCCTTCAAACATAGGAACTAAAAGAAAAATGAATGCATGCAGTGATATATAGGACTGCTCAAATATTATGTTTCATATATAAACACACACATATATACTTCAGAGATCTTAAACATTCAGTGTTTGTTCCTAGGAGTAGCTAAATTTGAAAATAAGAAAAGACACATTACAAATTGCTGATAATTGTGCCATCAAATGCTAAACATTCCTGCCTGAGACACTGTCTCTTCTTTGCCATAGATCTAGCAGCAGGGAGCTCTTGTAATAATACAAAAATACAGCCCAACTGCATTTCTGAGATGGGAATACACTATACATCCTCTTGCCACACCAGGGAAATGCATTTGGCAGCTGACTCCTGCAGCTTGCCATTAAAAGAAAGGCCAAACATCTGAGAGCAAGCAGGAGAGCTCTTCCTGGAGGGAGCAATTTCTCTCCCCTGTTCATGATCCCAGAATTACATTGCTCTCAGTGAGTTCATTCATCAGCTTAAAATGAGCACCTCACTGCAGTGCCCAGCATATGAATTCAACTAGTATGAATTTCAACTAGTTCCTCTGGAAATGCTCAAAAAACACACACCAAAGAAACCTTTCAGACATCTCCCAAGCAGACTTGGTGAGTCTGCTCTTAACACTCACCTTTCCGTAGCAGAAAAGGTAATTCTTCATTCCCACTGGCTGATTTAAACACAAGTACTTAAAGAACTTCTGAATCATCATGAAAATCTTAGAAAACATGATCTCCACCATGTACAGATAAGAGAATGTGCTTTGATATTTCAGCTGATTAAGTAACTGTCATCAAAAGCTTGTCCTGCTTTCCCATGCAGATCAGTCAGGGCAACCAAAGGTATCATCTGTCTGTGAAACTGTTATACCCCTAGACTTTCATCACTGCTGCTATTTCAATATATTGTCTTCCAGTTGCCTAAAAAAAGGCATTTGAGTGAATACAGACTCATCTAATGTGTCATCTGTCTGCTTCTCAGTTGTAAAAAAATATTCACTGCAACATGGGCTTAGAAGTAGAGTGACCAGGTCTGCAGTGTGGCCACTGACTGAGCCCTGACCAAAGAGCAGGAATGGAGAATATGCTCCAACCTCCTCACAAACACCAGTTCATCTCATTCTCAGAAAAGAGGTAATATTTAACTACTTAGAATATAGGAAATGGGTGATTTAAAAAAACAAACCAAAACAGAACCCCTCTGGACTAGGTCTTCAAAACATGACAGCAGCCAAAAGTTCTTGTAGCTGTCTAGAAGTTCTAAAAGATGAAATTTAGTTTTTCTAATTAAATCCAAGTGTGGCTTTAACATACTCTGCTTCTGATCATCTTTGTCCTCTGCCTCACATTTAAAATGGATCTTTACCCTAAGACAAGTATGCCAATTTATGTGAAGTCCATTACCTCATGTTTCATACAGTCATGGTTTTCATACAGAACTAAAACCTGCATTTGATTATTAATTTACTGTTATAGCTGACATTAGTTATTCTGAGAAAAATAAGTAGCAAAAGCTAATGTAACAAAGCTTATGATTTTGAAAAGTTTCAATTTTTGGAAAACATGAAGCAAAAAACCCCAACAAAGCAGCAGAGCACAGGAGTGTGTTTTATCATATATCTACCTATTTAGAAACTGAAGAGCTGCATTTTCAAAAGAAAAGACCATATCAGCAATTTTCTCCCAGACTTTTAAAAGACAACATCCATCTTGCTTATTCAATAATGCAAGTGCTCCTGTCAAAGGGCACGCCCTGGCATGAAACAAAGAGGGATGCACTTCTCAGCAGAGCCCTTGCAGCCCTATTTTCATGTTGTAACAGAGAGCACCCCCAGGCAGGTGAGCAGTGCACCTGGCTGAAGTCTCTTGGGAATGCAAGGTTTGGACTTTTAAGTTCAAAGCTAGGCCAGGCAGCTGCTGGTTTTGTTCCTTCTCTAAGGTTTGTGGCAATTCCTTCTAAGATTGAATCAGGAGTGATAGAAGCTCTGGCCATGACCTGAGCATCATCCTGGATTAAAAATGTGCTCACTGCTCTGGGTAACCATCCTGAGTTGTTCA
>VZTT01073191.1:1387-30040 GCA_013400855.1 Buphagus erythrorhynchus
CACAGTGACTTGTGGTTTTCAGTTGGTCTTGTCCTTCTGTATGTGAAAAAAAGAGATTAACAAAGAACAACCAAAAATTATCCTTCAAAGTGTTTGCCCATCATTTTAATGAAAGACTTCCTTCAGTGTCAGAATTAGAAGAAGCTTTCCCACATAAATTCTGCACCACCTACTACTTACTGGTGACAGAAGCACCTTATCCTCTCCTGCTTAGGCTAGCAATAGAAAAGTGGCAATTTAGAATTTCCCCCCTAAAACTAAAATCCCTGATTATCCCATCCTATGTATAATCACATGAAAATTTGCTAAAAAGCCAAAACAGATAGGATAAAAAAAGTTTCAAATTCTTTTTTTCCTTCTTTTTGCCCCTTTTTTTATTGTGTGTATTTGTGAACTTCAGTACCTAGACAGTTATGCATATATTGGCTGATCCTTCAGGGAGAGCTGGTAAAAAACAGCATTTTAGCTCATTATTTTTAATTCAATTAATACAAACCAGACATCAGGCTTGAATTATCTTTTCTGCCTTTCATCGTGAAAACAAGTGTCTAAAACAGAAATGGGCCATTATATATTCTCTATGCATAGACCAGAATGCCAAAAAATATCTTGAATAGAGAATCATAATTGGAAAGTCTTTTTTCTTTCAGGCTATGTTTGTTTATAGGATAGCAACCCTTTCTATAAAGTAGTTCACTGGAATAAAATATACACCATCCATAAGCCCTAACACAAGACCAATAAAAATGAACCACTGTTGGTTGTCAGTGCATAGACACCACAGTATGCAGCAAAGACCTCCAAAGCCTACACCTTAAATATTTAAGACACAGGATTTCAGACAGTGTAAGTAGAATAACCAGCACAGTCATGGCAACAATGCTAATTGCAAAATTTTTTATGCATTTACTATTTTTACTCAAATAATATTCCGGTTTTCCTTCCTTTATTCTCTCCCTTTTGACTGAGCCCTGAGAAAACCTAAGGTTTTGTCTTAAAACATTGTGTGAGTGGGACTTACGCTCCTTAACTTTCAGATACTGATAATCAAGATGTGAACAGCTGACCTTCTCAACCCAGCTCCTTCATGCTCCAGTGACAGAAGAAGGCACATTTTAGGGAGGATTCACCCTATTTTAAGCATTTGCTTTAGGGTAGGTGAGTCAAACATTCACATGGGTGGCAGTTTTTCTCCAGAGGGAACCTAAATTACAAACTCTGATGAAAATGCCTGCATTTAATAATTGGATGCAGTTATTCCTCTCTGTTGGCATCTGATGCTGTGAAAATCCCCAGTCTTGGGTTGGGTCCCCTTTGGTCTGATGCAGAAGGGACATTCTTATCTTTTGGGTGGCTCCTGGGCAGGGACCTCAAGCATGAACTCATGACAGACACAGCATGTGTTACTTGATCCATTTTCTGCTAACCAGAAAAATGGTTTGGATGGAGAGAGGATTGTCTAAAATGGGAGGTGGGAAGGTGGTGAGTGAAGGAGAAACAAGCTGGTGGTGTTTACCTGATGTTTTTCCCTAGAAATTCATACTCGTCATGTTTGTCTCCCTTGGCTACCTTGACAACTGGAACTATCCGTGAAACAGCTGCAATGACAAGAGTGGGTTACTTCCCAAGGGCTATTTGGGAAATGAAAAGGAGAACCTTGCATTGCACTGCCAAATCTAGGAGAACACTTCCGTGAGACTGAAGCCATTATAACTCACCCTGGTCATATAATCACATTCTTCTCTTCATTTACTCTAATTACACTAGCTATGGATTTGATTATTTTGTCAGCAAATACCCTTTATCCTTGAAATAGATGAGTATGACATGTTTGGAAATATGGAGAACCAATAGGTTAAACATAATTCACATAAAGGTAATAAAAAGAACAAAAGTAATTTACATAATAATCACAGAGTTCCAGTCTTCCAGAAGATAGTTGGAAAATTGACCTCTCACAAGTATAGACTGAGAAAATAGGTTGAAGAGGGAATTAAACTTAAAGGCAGGATGTGGCATGACTTTCATCACAGGCAGCCTGAATTTAAAAGCTACCAGTTTGGTAGGGAGAAATCCATTATCCACAGTGCATCAGCTCATGCTAAGTACATGGGGATTCTGTAGTTGCTCTGAAGAAATTCACATTGATGGGACAAAGAGCTGCTTGTTCCCTGGTAAGCATGAGAAATCCCATATAACCTTAGTGAGACAGACACACACTATGGTCATTTTAAAAATTACTAGATAAATTACAGAGTGAGAAGTTAAAGAGCAGCTCAGAAATACTTGTTGATCTTATTCCTGGGCTTAATGGTTATTGTGTTCTGCTCTTAAAAGAGTTGTCAACTCAGACACTCATTTCTGGCAGCTGAACATTCTGTTTGTGTATGTGTATTTGCACATGTGTACATACACTGAAAAAGAAATGAGCTGAAATTACTAACTTTGCTTCCAAAATTAAGACCAGGGAGGCTAATTACAGCATACCATCGCTACTAAGAAGGTATAATACATAGAAGTATACACAGAAGTATAGTTAATACACCAACACAAACTGATATGTGCAGTGCATAGCTCTGCAGATTATTTAGGCTTGATTGTGGAAAGATTAAATCTATCAGCAGAATATTAATTGTTCCATTATTTCAAGAAAAAAGGAGGAATCCTTGATTTGCAAAAGACTGGAATTGGCTGTGGAATCTGCTCCACACTAATTCCCTTAATGCCAACAAGTGTCCAGCAATTTGTCTTCTGAAATCTTAACTATTTCATCAGATTCTGCCCTTGAAAACTCATTACTGTATCATTCAACCATGTGCTGTTAGTGGTTTATGAACATTATCTGGGTTTTTAGCTGAAGTTTTCCATGTAGCTTTGTGAATCAAACTACACAGCCTCTTTTTTTATAACATCTATTGAGAACAGTGTGGCTGTTTTCAAGAGGAGTGCTTAAAATAGGGACTTATGCTTATTTCAAAGGGGAAGAAAAAAGATTAGGATGACTTTTTTAAAGTGGGTCCATGCCTTGTGGAAGACTGAAATTTAGCAAGGTGACACTTCCCCCCCAGATTTAAGCATATGTAATTTTAAAACTTATGGGCTTTGTATGGTTACCACTAAGATTTTTTTTGACAGAAGTTTGATTTCAGCCTATCACTGAAATGAAAATATCAAAATACAATAAGGCAACAGTCAGCCAAGGAAAAATGAGTCTGCCTCTGTTTTCCTTTGTCCGAGCATGCACTGCACAAACAAGTGGTCTCTGGGTAGGAGCAGCCATGTTTATAACCTTAGTATAAACATATAGGTCCGCTGGTATAAGCAATTTACAAAGGTAGAAATTAGAGCTTTTATTTTGCATTGATTAATATAACCAATTATTTTTTTAGCCATCCCAGAGAGTTGAGATGCCTAGAGAGCTGGCCCTTTCATCTGAAGGCCAGCTATCTAGGATCACAGCCCATGATACATGCAATACACATTTTCATTTTTAGCAGACTTTTGAGGCACATCTACCATTGTCCCAGGTCCAGTCATAGAGGCACTTAAAAACCATTTTAAAAACCAGTCCTGATGATTCTTTCCTGGTATTTCTTCATATGATCAAATAACAATGAATGGGAGAAGGTAGTCTGGAAGGCTCACTTTCTAATTATCACACACAGAAGTAGGATGGGACCCCACACATAATGAAAGTGGATCTTAGAAGGTCTAGAGACATTGACACATACAGTTGGGGGTTAGAAAACAACTTATATTTCTTTTGTTGCCTGCACAATGTCTAAGTAAATACATGTATTGGCAGAGATCAAAGGAGACTATTACAGATCCACTTGCTATATAATGGGATGTATTTTACAGGAAGAGGTTCAGTTACAGCTCTCCAGATTTATTCAGGCTTCCTCACTCTGAAGAATGCCACACTGGCAGGTTTTCTCCTGCCTCCTTCTGTGGTCTGTAATTTGGGTCTACAATACAAGATAAGCCATGGTATTTCTAGTTACCATATTGAAAATAGGAGTTGCTTCAGGCACTGTTGACAGAGATAACTGTGGGGCAGCATGAGCTTTGTTTAGTCAAATTAGGTCTGCCTGATGCTGCATAGAATCCCAATGAGACAGGTTATTCAGCATAAGCCAAGTGAGTGACTTTGGCTAAACATGCATAAGGAAGTTAACAGCAGAAATTATCAAAGTGCATCAAAAACCAGAGGTTATATCCAGGACTTGTTGTCTGTGGATATTTAGAAGAGAATTTAAAAACTAGCTTGGCCAAGGTGATCCTTTCCCTAAAATATCTTTCAGCCTAAGCAGTCGGCCACTTCTTGAGCCAATATGAGACTTGAAATTGTACAACCAAAGTTTGCAGCATTTCACCATATTTGAGATGTCTAAGAGATCAGTGTTCTTCTAAGAAGGTGGGCACAATTCTACAGGTATGGAAATACCTACATTTCACTACAATTTACTTAACTCACGTTAGGGTGAGGGCTATTATAGCATTGTACACTACTCCCAAATTAAGCCCCTGAAGTAAATTTTAGTACCATTTAGATCAATTAAAAAGACATGTTCAAATACTTCCTAACTCTGTGGTCCCAGTCTTCCCAGAACACCTGAAGGTGGGAAGAATTGTAGCTGACCCTAGGAGATCTTTTATCTCCCAAAATGTAGACAGTTTGTATCAACACCGATGCAGCCTAGACTGTCTTTTTGTTCCTGTGGAGCACAGAAAGTGGAGTGTGAGGCTATTTAGCATCAAGGGGGCAAACGGTCCAGCCCTTTAGGAGATCTCTTGATTTTAACATATCTCCAAGGCTAAGCACTGCAAACTGACTCCTCTGTCAGTCAGCAAACTGGCCAGTGAAAGCCATCAGGTCTCTGAAACTGCCTGAGGAACAGAGAGATTGTTCCAAGGGAAGAAAGCTCGATGGTGTTTGTGTTATTCCAAAGGAAGAAAGTTCCATGGTGTTTGTGTTGGCTGTGGGATCTAGTTACTCAGCACTAGTGACATTGGTGTTGAGTCTGGAAGAGCTGGTGGTGAGAAGGCAGGAAGATGAATGGGTACACTTGACATTTCTCTTGAAAGAGCTGAACTAGAAAGAGACTTGGACCCACATCATAACCAATCTTGTATCTTCTTATGCTATCCTTCTGAGTATTTGGCTTATAAACCTGTGCAGCCCTCAGGCAGGGGCAGCCAAGGCAGGTTCTGTTTCTGGAAATGGGAAAGGCATGCTCTGCTTCTCCAAAGACTTTTCTACAGCTGTCACTCATGGTGGATGGAAGGAGCCAACTTGCACCAGGCACTAGAGATTTTTTGAATAGTTTTTGTACTGTCAACAGGTGGTGGTTTCTGCTCACAGTCAGGCTGCCAGAGCTGGTCTATTTCAGGTCTATGTTTTCCCCTAGTCTGACTCTGGTGGTCACAAACAAGGAGTTCAGTTCTGCCCACATGTATTTGAATTCAGGAAAAACGTGTTTCCAAACCAACCAGGAAATGGAACAAGTAGTCAAAAAGAAGTATCTTCCATGTGCACTGCTCTTCCCTGAAAACAATCACCTGGAGGTTCCCCAGGGTCATCCCTGAGCCTTGTCTTGCTTTCAGGACCTGTAGTTGGAGCTTGTTTGTTCATGTCTGAAAAGCTCAGCAGAATTCAAGTGTTACAAATTTCACCTCAATGGGCAAAACAGAAACAAGACTTGACTGAACTTTCCCCTTCCTTTCCACCCTGGTCTGCAAGTGAAGGTTACTCCCTCCCTGTGATTTTATGTTGGCTTTAGCTGCCAGTAATGACACTGAGCAGACTCAGAGAAGAGATGTGGATGGAGTAGCACTGCAGCATATCCTGCATTATAAAATGATAAGATTTTGTAGTGATGTCACTTTGTCCATTGGAGAAGTTTGGAAAACCTTTCTCTGGCCTCACACAATCATATAACTGTGTTACCTTCTCAAGAACAAGAGACTTTCTTGTTTTGGACACCCAGAGACACACACCAAACAGAAAAGGCATTCCCCAGTACAGCCCACATGCTGCCACGCTATGGGAAAGCAGGGTTGACGCTCAATCATACAAAACCAAGAACTATTCTGACATTTCTGAAAAAGATAAAGTACATTTCTGAGTAATTTTAAACTTGTTTAGTTGGAGATCTGTCTATTTGAAGTCTGGTCTTGTCCTTTCAGCTCTGTATTGAACTCTTGCACCTTTAACAAGCCCTTGCACAGGCAGGAATGAAGCCCAAGCCTACAGTTTGCATTACACAAACTGCATTACACAGCAGACAGCTGCAGCTTGCTTTGGCTGTATGAGTGCCTTAAAATCTGAGATGGGAACATGAAATAAGTCTCAGGCAGCATACACAATTGTTCCAGTCTAAGCTGGGGTGATTAATTTCCAGAGAGGAATAGGTTTGATTAAATTTGACAAGGCCCTTTTCAATACCAATGGCTTTATCTTTCTAAACGTAACAGAATGAGGCTGACAATGCCTGATCTAAGGTTTTCTGAGAACATCTGGACCTTTATTTCTATCGTGCTTGCTTGCCAAACAAGAAGTTTTGTTCTGTGAATAAATACAGGAGCTCTAGCCAAGCGGATACTAGGTGGGGAGTGGTCAAGCCTCAGCCCAGCCTTGTGGAACTGCAGAGAAACAAGATTTCAGCTCTAGCCAGCCACCCCGCATGCCAGGAGCATCTAGGGCTGTGGGAGATGAAGCTGCTGGTCCTTCTCCAGCGGACCTAAAGCAGGCCCTTGTACTAGGGTGGCAGTTCTAAAAACAAATCATTCTGATCAAGGACATAGTTATACAAAAAAAACATGCAAGACCTGGCAACATTGTGTGCATGTTTCTTATAAAACTCAAAATCCCTAAGAGGTTATCTGAGAAACCTCTCTGGTACTTCAAAACAGCATATCTAAGTACTTATGGCTGTGAGTCATCCTGCAGAGGCTCCCCTCCTGGCAGCATCCCACCCTGGGGCAGGAGGCAGAGTAGCACCACTTGCCATGCCCTCCAAGCGAGGCAGTGGTGTAGACATGTTGTGGTCACCATTTGTTGTGGCGAAAATGTCGGCAAATCCTCTGGGAAGAAATGATGTCTGACTCCATTTCAGAAGGCTGTATCATTTATTTATTATACTATATTATAATACATTAATATACTATTTAAAGAGGACATACTAAAAACTACATCCTACTTCTAACTACCATATCTAACTACTAACTAACTACTCGTGACCCTCTCTGAGAGAGAATCCAGACACAGGTGGATTTGATTGGCCATCAGGGCCAAACAATCCACAGCAGAATGCAATGAGCTAATCATGCCAGGTAAACATTCTTCCACTGCATTCCACAAGGAGAAAACAAGGGACAGAAATAGAAATTGTTTTCTCTTCTGTGTCTCTCTATAATGAATTCCTGAGACACAGAAGATGTGAATACTACATGGACAGGCAGCCATCCTCCTCTCATCTGTTGCTAAGGGAACATGGGGAGATGAGCTATAATTATACCAATAAAGTGTGAGAGACAGACAGAGAGAAGGAGACATGAAATGGGCATTTGTGATGGTTCCCTCCTTAGTTATATTTCATTTATTGTTTTGTAAATCACCAACAGAAGGCATGCCGACACTTCATGTGTCGGCAAATGACTGAAATTTAAGTGAGGCCTTTTGACCAGTACTGTCAGCATCTTACTAGACACAATGGGATGAGCAAAAGGGGTAAACTCCAAAATTTAACCCAGTCACCAGCACGTCCCCAACTGAAATTCACAGAATCAGAGCAGAATAAGGACAGAAGGTACAGAAAGTTCATGGAATATGACATTATTTAAGGCTAAGATGCATTTTGGGAAAGGGAAGTCCCCTACTCTGAATGTCAGCTTGTGCAGCTTTACAATGGGAATCACACTGTTCCAGCCAGGAGTCTCCTAGGGGAAAAAACTCCCAGAGCAGCAAAGCAGCCTGGAGATGCTGTGGCACTTCTCACCCCTCTGTGACAGTCCACCATTCAGTGAAGGCAGCCAATCCTGCCCTGGCTGTGGGAGCCGGGGACAATCTCACACCATAGCCCTGGCTGGTGCTTAGGCTTTAGGGGAAAGAGAGCAATTACATCACAACACAGTGCCTCAACCTGTTGCCACGGAATCCAGTATAACCTTCCACTTCACTGAATAAACAATTAATTTCCCAATGGTTTAAATCAGTATTCAACAGTCTTTACAATAACATGTTTATCCTTTGACCTAAAACACACCCTTTTCGGAAGAATACAGACTGTTACTCTAAGCCTTACCCTTCTGAACTACTTAATGCAAGTTACAGGGAGATGCTCAATCCAGGAGCAAACTGACTCCCATGTGGGTAGGTGCCTGGATTATTTGGACAGTAGCAAAGAATGTACTACAGGAAGGGGGGAAAAAGAGGGAGAAGGTAATTACAGATATTTAACAATTAGCAGGTTCAGTAGAAACCTCTGACTCAGAAGGCATTTCACCTCACAGAAGTGATGGTGTGATCTGCACACCAGGAGATACAAGGAAGCACTTGCAAGGTTTTAAAGCCAAGCACAATCCCCTGCTATGTTTGTAACTGTAAGGAAGGGAACAGGCCACCACAATGCTTATTCCCTGTACCCAGAAGTGGGATAAGAGCCAGCTAATGCCACTCATATGGCCTGAGATGTCCTCCAGCCCTGACTGTGTACAAGACAGCCTGGAACAGCCAGTCTTCTCTGTGCAGCAAAGGGCAATGCCCACAGTCCATCAAAATTATTGGCTGGCATACACTTTTTTGCATACACTTTTTTTCATAAATTTTGTTTGGTTTGCATTGGTAAAATGGATATACTTTATCAGTACCATTCTGATACTGCTAGGGAGAGGACAACGTCAGGGTACAGTTACAGTTTGGAAAAAAATTATAAATAAGTATATACACACACACACACTTGTGTTAATCTGAAACATCTATTGAATATCTGGCCAGACCAAATCTCAGATCAACAGACACAGCACTGCTGATTTCACTCAAACTGTAGATAGCTGTGCAATGTTGCAGTATGGCACTGTGCTCAGTATATGGATATATGTCTGCCATCACTACAGGAAACAAAAAAGGGCAGCTCTGCTCTAACTCTGCCAAAGCAGGCAGCACTGCAGTGATGAATTTGGCCCTACATGGCTACACACCCCTGGGAGCCAGGGTAGTTGCTACCATCCATTTCTCTTATGTCTTATATATGTTAGTGCACCCACATTGCTTAATTACTGACCTTAATGTAACATGTCAGCACAATGCAGTTCTCTCAAATTCCTTTTAACTTACCCATGTTTAATGCTTGAGGTGAAGCTATTCTAAACAGTTTGCATAATTTCATATGTGCCATTCCCAAGAAACACTATGCATTTTAAACAATATGAATGGGCCACAGCCACAGTACTAATGAAGTTAAATGAGGCTGGCAAATGATAGTGAACTGGACATGATTTAGCAAATATATCCTGAAGGGACAAATTTATGAAGGCAAAAATATAACTGTACTGAGGGAAGCTTTCTGCAAACGGATGACTGTGGTTTGCAGGATTTCAGCTATCAATCATGCGTCTCAAAAAAGACCTTTTCCCCTGGGCGATTCCTCTACATTTTCAATTCTAAAAATTCCCATCTCAACATGCAGGGTATTGAAGACTCCTAGTGAAAACGTATGCAACCTCCACAGGAAACAACAAAATTTTTAGCCTCATTTGTCATTTCTGAGACTGAATAGTTCACATCCACTGAAGTGTGTGACACAAAATCACCTTTTTCTTCTCAGCAAGTCCTGCTTCTTTCCCCCTTGTCCTCAACCTCCATGTTTTTACAGATCACTAGTTTCTCAAAGCCCTTAATTTTGGTTGGGAATCCAGATCCCACCTTAATATTCACCAGTTTGAATTTTCCACGCCAATTTGAATTTTTGACATTTTGCTGCTCAAAGCAAGACAAGCAGCCCATGGGTGAATAAATGAAAATCCAGCCTGAAGCCAGACCAAGTTCTGGGTGAGGCAGTTTTTTGGGCAGTTGGAGAGAACTTCTGCTGTGGTGGTTTTGTGAGCAGGTGCCTGTGCCACTCTGCACACCGCTGTTCAGCAAGGGAGGCTGTGGGGATCATTGCTCTCAAGGAAAGTCCATGGGATGCTGTCAAAGAGATTATTTAACTTGACAGAAGACAAACACAGAAGAGCTATTGAGTGTTTCTCATACTTTCACAGGCAAAACTTGTGAGCAGGCTTAATTAAAATTTAGTAGGGGAAACAATGGAGTCTCAGGCTGCTGACTGAGATGTCTGTGGACTGCAGGCTTCAGGTCTGGCCTAGAAACCCTGGAACAACTGGAATAGGACTGCAAGCAAAGAAAACTCTGTCAGGGTGCCAAGGCATGGTTAAATGCCAGGAGCAATGACTGCATAAGTGCAATATCAAATCAGGCATGAGGAAGACTGAAATAGAGGGGGACTAAGGTGGGACATCCCTCCCTGCCACCCTAGAGAAGGGTGATTGTTCAGGAATGTAGAACCCTACACAGGGGAAAAAGAACCAAGTGTTTTTAGTGTTTTATTGAGACCTAAAGACTTCTTGTGCCTGCTAGAGCAGCTGGGTTTATTTGCTTTGCTCTTCACGCTCTCTGGGACCGATTATCAGAGGCATCATTCATCAAAGAAACTAGGGATGATAAACCTTGAATGCCTTCTTAGCTGCCGATGGAAGGTGTGTTTATTGTACCTTTCATCTCAGATCAGTTCTGAATATAGAGGAGACAACTCCCATGTTTTCCAATGTGAAACATACAGCTATATCTGAAGCCCACTGGAAATAATAACTTTGCCCTGATCTCACAGTTTTTCTGAAATAAATGGCCAAGAATAGTATCTCAAAGGGTCCTATTTTCTCAGCAAGTATTTCCATTATCTATCTTCCTAGTCACAAATACAATAAAATGTACTAAATGAAGACTGATTTAAAGGATCCTGAGCCATTTTGAGCCAAGTAAGACTAACACCAATTGAGAAAAGTCATAGAGGAGAACAATCAGTGATGCACAATTCTCTCAGTTAAGCATTCCTGCCTGGAGTGGAAGTGAGCATTGTTCAGGACGGCCCTTTCTGACAGTTCTTCCAGTGGCAGCTATCAGACAAAGGGAGAAATTTTACATTTTATTTCCTTGGGAGAGAAGTGGAAGTTGTGATTGCATTTGTTCATTTATCAGTATGGATAATATCAGTGGAAGTGATACAGGAACCCAGATAGATACAGATGGAGATCAGAAGCACAGCTGGATACCTGACACAAACGAATGCCTCTGAACAGTGCAATTTCTGATCTTTTGAGTAAATACTCTGAGGAAAAGGACAGCTGAACAGTGACAAAGGAAGGAAACATTTCTAACACCACTGAAACATCCCTTCCTAACTTTCATATCCCACTGATCAAGGCCTCCAAACTAGTAAATCACCCTGTGCCAACTTAAGGGTTTTCCTGCTCAGGAAATTGTTATGCCTCTGTTATGTTATGTCAGGTAGATTGTTATGTTCAGTCAGGTAGATCAACAGTTATTTTGAAAGTCAGCTTAACATGGTGGTTAGGCTTTCTAGACTGCTAGAAGTGTTCATCATTCCATCTGTTTGTGTTTCCAGTTACAGGCAATCAACAAATATGGGACACCAATGAGCTGAGCAGAATGACCCAGTCACAGGAAAACAGAAAGATGCTTATCCATAGTGATTTCCTCCACAAAGTGATTTGCTCTTTGCTTTTAGGTTATTTTAAGCATTTGTTCTTATAGTGCATAACAGCTGCATTCAGACACTGTTTTAAAATCACCTGCAGTACAGAGGAGGTGAAGAGAAGGGGCTGCACCTATATATCTGCCTTTCACTGCACTGAATATAGCTGCTCTAATCCTCACTGAATATAGCTGCTCTAATCCTCTGTGTGGCACTGTGTTCTGCCAGAGATGGCGCACTCAGGATCCATCAATCTCCCCATATCTATTGACTCCAAAAGGTGAATCCCCATTTTGGGGAGATGGCTCATGAGCAGCAGTGAACCCTGCCACAGAGTGTGCATCTCTGTGATACGCACCCAGGGGCAAGAGCTATTCATTATTCCTGGACCTCAAAGACCAGGATGTAAGCCAGTGGCATGACTAACCCTCTGCATCCACCCACTTCCGACCTCTGCCGTGCATTCATTCTAGAGGTCTGGCTGTTAACAGCTGCATTTGATATTTGCTAAATTACCATGAGCCAAAGATAAACACCTGCTTGCCTACGATGACGCACGTGTTGGAGAGGGTAGTGTTTACTGAGTGCTTTAGTGCATCACAGCCTCTATTTCAAGGCAGGGCGATCCAGAATCCCCAGATTCCCCATGTCAATCAATGCTGCTCATATTCCAGACAGAGACACACTTGTTTTGCAGCAGTATGAAAAATTCCAGGACACTCTCTGGGTATATATTGCATATTTACAAACTGTACTAATGATTGTTTATCTATACACACAATATGCATCTGGTTATTCACAGAGTGCTGTGTGGTTTGGAAAAAAACCCCTAATTAATGGAAAAAAGCACAATTTTCTTTGCTGTATTCCTCAGCAGCATCTCAGACAGAAAGAATGTAGATGACTTCTCAAGGAAAGTGAAGCATTTATGAAACTCCTTAGATACTGACTTATGCCAAGTTAAAGGCCAGCAATTGAGGTAACTCCCTTTTACACTGTGGTGTCTCCTCATCATTTTGCTGTAGTTACCTTCTGTTTTTTAGAAAAACTCCATGCTGATATAGCAGTATGTACATGAAATGTGGTCAAGTAGTGGAGGAAACCAGAGAAAGGAATTTATACTAGAAAAAAAACAGTTTTGCACCATAAAGCTGGAGCATCTGTTACAAGTAGATGGACAAAGAGAGTCCAATAAAAAAGCAGGAACTTTTCCTGTGGTGGTTCTGGACCCAGGAGTTAATCATTGCACTTCCAAGAGTGGATGGGAATTACCATAATTTCCAGTCATTTCCAAATTACTGTAATTCTGTATGCCTCAGGAGGAGGCAGGTTTCACGCATTACCTACCTAACCTGGGCTATACATTTCTGCCTGCAGGAGGCTGAGCAGGAGTGCTTCTTGGCATCACAGGCTTGGGTCACAATGACATCATGGAAATATTGCTCAGACAATACTGTTATCAAATTATATGCTCATTAAGAGTTGTTTGGGTTTTTTTTAATAAAGAATGAAGAAAACACAAAAATAGGCAAACTTATCAAAGATCACTGGTGGCTGTAAAGCAAGTACATATGTGGATGTATGTGTATACCTTCAAAATATAAAAACATAAATCTCTATGTATCCACCAAGTATCTTGCATAGCTGGAGCAGCTAGGTAGACCTAGACAAATGGTGAACAAAGGCAGACAGGGTTTTTTTTGAGAAAGAGTGTCCAGTCATATTCATGGATAGAGAGAAGCTGACCAGCCCCAGAAGAAAAACAAGGAATAATATCTGCCTTGAGCTGCATCAGGTTTTCCAGGCTCTGCCATGCTCACTGCCTACAGGGCTGGAGAGTGAAGCTGTGGCAGAATGGATGTAACACTGCAGTGCTGCAGAGAGCCAGGGCAATGGGTTTAGGCATTCAAAACCCACAGCAGAATCACAGAGCTCCAGCACTCTCTCTCTTTTTTCCTAGTTCAGAAAAAAAAAAAAAGAAAAAAGAAAAATCAACCCCTCCACGGGTCATTTAGTGCCAAACTTCTACCTTTCCCTGGATGCACTGAAGAAATAAATTTCTGCAAGGGGATTTAACTGCATTTCCTCCCTCACCCTTCCTGATGGTGTTTTGGCCCCACAAGCTTTTCCTAGAGATTATATAGATGAGTGACTCGTAGATGAGTGGGAAGTAGGGGAATCCTGGTTCCATGTTTAGCTATTGACTCAGTATCAGACCATAGAGAAGTCATTTGACCTTCACAAGACAGCACTCAGCCTAGGTAGACAATAGAAAGAAAACCACAAAAACACTGCTCTTTGCTGAAAACCCAGAAACCTGCTTTTCTGGGTGAAGAATAGCTGTACATTTTTTATTAAAGTGTGGTTCATCAGGTGCATCAGACTAAACCTACCAGACTAAATCCTTGATGAATTTAATAATTTAGGAGGGTCTCTCTTGTTCTGTGGTCACTAGATGTTAGGGGGTGTCATTTGTTTACAGCGAGGAAAGTGTGCTAATTGCTAATGCAAATCTTCCTGCTCCTAACAGTAATATCTCACTTTCCTATTTGGGCATTTCAAACACAAGGTGCATCTTTTGCTCATCTTCATGATTACATGAAAATAAGGAAAAAGAACAAATAACCACCACAATGAAGTTGTTCATATTATAATGGCTGCCATAATTGCATTTAAATGCAATACACTTTTGCTGATTTGTTTGCATGTGACTGAAACAAGAGGGTAAATAAGCATTTAACAAGGGCTTTATTTTCCTCTGCTGTAATTGGCATTCATCAGAACTATTGTAGTGGAGGTACACGGCAGCTAAATTGCCTTTCTTTTTATTGAAAAATAAATAGAGAAATGTAATTTATCTCTGTACAAGACCCTCTAAAGATAGCACAGTCTGAGAGTTTCTATCAAGAGTCAAGTGGATTCAAATACATTTCGGCATTCCAGCAGCCCCCTCCCACATTTAAGCTGCTATTCCCATGTGCCTGTTACTAAATATACCAGCAGCCCTTCAGATTAACAGGAGAGTTCCTGATCCAGGCTCCTGGGTTTTGCTCCATACATTCCTAATATGGTCGAGCACTGCAGCCAAGGGAATGCTCAGGAAGGACTCAAGAGGGTAAACTGGGACCACAGTATCATCCCTCCCCATACCATGGGAAACTGAGCAGCAGCAGGCACGGAAAAGCTTTGACTTAACAACCTTTTGGTGTCTTGGCTCCAGATCAGCTGTCAGTGAAGCCGACTGACTTCTCAAAAAAGGGCACGGCTGTGCAATAACAAGTGGTGCCAACCTCCGGTTGACATCAGCACTGAGAATTCCCACTTAGCCCCTCCATCTCTCACAGCAGTCAACCAGGTTACAGAAACATCTGGCTAGGGCAAGAAGGGACAAAATGCAGACAATGTTGTGAATATGTTTTAGGCTCATAAATGGGCATGTAAAGCAACACGGGTGTCATTTTAGTCACGCTCACCCACTCTAGTTCAATGAGCAAGACAAAGGTTGTATGCAGTGCTGGTGTGTACATCTCTGCAGGGTATTGTGCTGTGGAGACCATGGGGATAGAGCCCAAGAGATTATTACAGAGAGCAATAGTTCATTTCACTGACAACTATTTGCCAATGTTTGTATTACTAATTTTAAAACCTTTCCTGCATGATTGTGTGAGTTTTGCGTGAGTCCCTGAAAACACAGATCCCGAAAATCAACCAGCAGAGCTACATGGAAGAAATTTGCCTCCCAGCAGAATGACAGCAGGCTGGCATGAAAAGAAGCTACAAATATGGCACAGGCCTTTTACTGCCCCTCAACCTCACAATGACTATTTTTGCTCCAAAGTCTCAAGCATCTCTATCTTTTTACACATCTCTGCTCCTTTCACTATCATTCTGTAAACGCCAGGATGCTTTGAGAATACATCGCTTGAGACTTTGAGCTCCAAGCTGAGGTTTTCCAAACCATAAAAGCACCCTCTGGACATGCAACAGAAATGTTCATTTAGACACCTCCAGCTCTTTGGAGGTCTATAAGGAAATATACATTATAAATCAGTATTGCACACAGGCCAAATGAAACAGAATTCATTATGGAAACGTCATGGTGAAGGAAACTTTAAAGCAGCAACAAAGTATACCCAGTGTAACCAGTACAAAATTGCGGAAGAGAAAAAGGAAAAATTTCTTTGACACAAAATGTACTATTCAGAAGTGTATAATTTATAGTACATTGCATCCATTCTTAAATGGTCGTGAAAACCACTCCTTGGTTTTACTGGTGGGAGGGGGAGGAAACAATGCACAGAAAAAAACCAAAAAATTAAGACTGCAAGGTACAAGACCAAACATCCCAAACTTTAAAATTTCAGGATAAAGATCATCTCTAGCAGGGTCTAATGCTCAGGGAAGCTTTTACATTTTGAAAACATTTCTTTGTGGCTGCTGTGGGTGGATAAGCTCCTGTAACCTTGGTAGGTAAAGGCAGATGGAAAATCCTTGCAGAAACTTCTTGCAATATGTTAAAGCTCCACTGAAGCTTATCGGAGAGTTTCTGTCATTTCTTTTTTTTTTTTTTTTTTTTTTTNTTTCAGTTTCATTTCCACTTTCAGTGATGCATGAAGGAAGCTAAAACTGCACATAAATTGAAGTTCCTGTTGTTCAGGTTCCCTCAGTACTAGAAGTGACAACTATGTATTATTTATAGTCAGAACAAGCCAGTAGCTAGTGTGTGTTTCTTGCACTATAAATTGAATAAATAGATTGTCCTACACCACCTTGTTAAGCCCCAATGCAGCAAACTCCTCTTCATACACTGATCTAACCTACCAGCTAGTGTTCATCAGCAATAAATCAAATACCTGTCTTCATAAGGCAAACAGTAGTTGGCCACCAGAAAAAAGGTACAAATTGGAGGTATTCCTCTGAAATGAAATACTCCACCAGTGGATCTTGAAAATGCCTTTTGAGCGAAGATAATCATCTCTTCTTCAATATACTTTAGGTATGCATTTCGGCAATTCAGAGCTCAGGAGTATGAACATCCCCTCACACTGGAGGTGTTTGTTAATCACCATCTCAGCTGACTTGAGCTGTACATCATTAATCTTTTGATTCAAATGCCTATTTAATTGGAAAACCTTAATTCTGTATATCTGTCAAAACTGTACATATAATACATAATTTCAAAAAAAACATGTGTTGGGTTTTGAATGATTGTCTTCTTCAGGTAAGATCTTCACAAGCACAAAAATTAATTAATCCTATTTCAGAATGTTCAAGCAGAAAGTCTGAGTTTCCAAGTATTTATTTTCATTCTTTTTTCCCCAAAACAAAAGTTAGGCAATTATATTAAAAAAAAAAAAAAAAAAAAAAAGAAAAAAAAAGAAAAAGAAAAAAAAGATAGGAGGGAGTGCAAGCAGGGCAAAAAATACTCAAACCTAAACAAACAAAAATGAGGAAATAAGATGGTGGTGCCAAATCCAAGCTTTCTGTAGAAAAGTAAAAAGTCTGCTATGATTGTTTCCATGTCCCACATTTAGGTTGGTAAGCACTTCAAATTGTAACTGGGAGCTGCCCAAACGCCATAACAAAGTTTATGAGGTAGACTAGGTAGAATGGATTCCAGAAGCAGTCAGAAACAAATGAGGTACTGCTGATGCCCTCATCATGGCCAGGCAGCCCTAGATTCTCTCCTAGAGGAAGTCTCACCAGGCTTGTCACAGGCAGCTGCCAGGGCAGTACCTTGCAATACTCTAACCTGAAAATGAGACCAAGAAAAATCAGGGTCCCTCCTGTTGCTTGAGGTGCTGTGTAGGAAAATACTGCCCGGAATGTTCATTAGCTGGAAATCCGAAAGCCAGCAGATTCTGGTAAATACTAAAAAAAGGCCAAATTCATTGGCAAAGGAGATCACAGTTGGGCTATGACAGTGTGGTCACAATTTGCAACTGCATCTTGGGTTGCTCATCTTGCTCATCTCCTCACACCTTCTCTTGCAGGTGGTCTCTCAGCTGATTCTCATCCATTCATCTGTCTTGGCCAGGTTCAGGGAAAAAAGGGAAATTATACCATCTGGATGTGCTTAAAAAAGTCACAGAGCAGAATGTCACTAGCCTACTGATGGCACAGCAGTCAAACCACAGCTGCCACATGAGCACTCAGCAGGAGCTATGACAGAGCTGGTCTGGTGGGACACACCTCTAAGTTTACTGACAAGGGAAAAACTGAGCTAATGATCAATTCTTGCCAGATTCTGTTAGCAGAGGAATTGTAACTCTCCAATCAGCTTCATTCAAAGTTTTTGGCAGATGAAACAAAGTTAGCAATGCCACTTTGACCTAATCTATCATTTGCAGCAAGAAGACTTGCTAAGGGAGTAGTAACCTCTAAGTCCTTAATGTAATTGGAGGAGTACAGAAGCAGCAGCTGAGCCCAGAGCAGTGCTCTGGTTTCACAGCCTCTCTGGAGCAGGAAGCCTTGTGCTGAGGCAAGAGAGCAATTAGACACTGATTAAGACATTTTACGTAGAGGTCAAGATGGGAGTTGCTTAAGCATACTTCTGTAGACATCTGCAGTTCTTACCCACAGGAGACCAAGGTGTTCACAGTTACCTCTTTCTCCCTAATGCACTCACCTACAGCCCCCAGTTCCCCTCACATCTCCGTATCCAACATAAAGCAGTTCTTGACCCCAGCATAGGCAGGGAAGCACACAGCTTGGCACAACCTGAGTACCTGATGTTTTACCCACCCTCCCAAGCTCTTTAGCCTGCTACATCAAGGTTGGGTTGGGAAGCTCTCCATGAGGCCATTGCAAGAAAGATGACCACTGGGCTGTTGTAAGTGAAACTGATTAGTATTTTGACCTTTTAATTCCATTTAATCTCTACATCTGAGACATAAAAGGCATCCTGCAGAGGAGTTCCTGGTGGAGAGAAGAATTGAATACACAAACTCCGACATTCATGCATTTGAATGCTGACTTTTCTACATCAGAGACATGCCGTCCTTAAAAATTATGGTGATTCATCTCAATTCAATCTAGAAATTTTAAACCCACTCATTTGCCCTCCATCATACAGACATTTGCATTTACATTATTATTCTTCAAAACATAGAGTGCTCCTTGGTTCTTACTGGCTTACCTCCTAGAAATTTTATGTTCTCTAATATTAGGTGAATAGTGTATTTGGTCCATTTCTCTTTTAAATCCTGAACCTTAAATTACAGCAATATAATCTAAATTTAAAAAAAAAAAAAATTGTATGGACTTTCTTACAATGACACAGAAAGCATGCCTTGGTTAGTCTTGGATGTAAGAAACGGTCCTGCCACATGGCTGTGGAGCTTGGCAAATAACTTTCATACATCAGAGACTTACAGAGAGTGTAAGGGCAAATGAGCCACATTGGATATAAAGCCATCTGTGGTTCCAGACAAGAAGGATTTGATAATTATCAGCCTGTATATTCTTCCAGGGATATATGTTTAGGATGCCTTAGTCTCTCAGTTACTCTGAGTCTGGAAGATTTTCAGTTTAAAAAAAAAAGCTTCTTCTACCCCTTCTTATTACCTGAGACTTCTTGCAATCATAAAAAAGCATATCAATACTGGGATAAAATTCCTCATTTTATCCATGAGGCAGGATACTGTGATCTTCATCATCTCAACTCTGTGCTCTCTGGAGAATCATGGAGCAAAAGGAAGGCTGTGGAACTTGCCCAGGGTGATGCCAAGCTCCTTCTGTGGCAGCCCTTGCAGGACAGTCCCTCTCAGGGCATGAGGCACATCTGGACATGCGCAATGAGACCTCACACCAGTGCTGGCAATGCGGTGGGGAGGGATGGATGCTTGGAGGGTCACTGGGTGTGGGAGTCCAGGACATCCCTCTGGCTGTCTTGGATTGCTCGAGACAATGGCAGGGAGCCAATAGTTCCTGTGCCTTTGATCTCAGCCCATGGGAAAGGTTGCCAACTCTGAGAGAAGAATTACAGACCACAAGGGTTTAAGTAGAATAGTAATGGATTTGTTATAGGGTGAGAAAAGTAGAATTTAGGGATTTTAGGATTGGGGTTTAAGGGACAAGATGGAGGGATTTGGGCGTGTCTTCTTCTTCTTCTTCTTCTTCTTCTTCTTCTTCTTCTTCTTCTTCATGTTCTCCATGTTTCACTGTAACAGTGGCACTTTTCTATTGGGTTAGAGTAGGGACTCACTGTCCAACATAGGTGATAACTATTGGTATGGGATTGTAAATATAGCACACGTAATTTGTAGTATATAAGGTCAGTACCAGCCCACAGGGGCAGACAGAACCTCATGTCCCATCCTGCTGAGAGAAGCTCGCAGGACAGAAAGAGAATGTTATAGATAAGAAGAAAATAAACAACCTTAAGAAGCACAAACTATGTCTCCTGACTCCTTCATCAAGGCTCAGGCTGGGAAGAAAAACCTTCTCCAGGTTTTGGGGTCATCTTACCCCCGAAATCGGACAACTGGGAAGGTGGCATTAAGGCCCTCCAGTAAGAGCCAGGCTTTCCTGATCTCACAAGGAAAATGTTTTGTATTAGGGAGAGATGATATCTTGCTCTCTCTAGAGCTGCCTCCCAAGATTAGCCTTCCTGAAATATAAAGGTTAGGCATATTTTTGATCAAAGAGGACAATTACAACAACTAAAGGAAACGCACATGCTGCCAGATGGCTCAAACATTATGCAAACAAAGAGTGAAGCTTATCAATGCATTAATTTATAATCTGCAAACTAATGAGAGGTTGCTCAGTCTGGCCAGTGAAAGGCATGGAGAAATCCAGTTAGAGTCTTGAAAAAATGAGTTCAGGTGAAGGTTCATGAGGCAGCGGCAAGAAAAGAGAAAGGAGATAGCATGGTGGCTAAGGAAGCTTTAAGGCTGCAGGTTTAGTTACGTGATGGCTGAGAGGAAAGGAAGTGCTTTAACCAGTTTTCAGCACTATTCCAACACAGGTTTTACTTTCTTCCCCAAAACTATTCGGACCAAAATGAACTTTCTATTAACTAAAATACCTCTTGCTTCTTCTGCTCTCAGATCCCTGAAGTTCATTGACAGCCATGAATGTCACTTTGATTATACCTCCATTTCTGAGCAATGCCTAGCCTTGAATATGTGTGTTCTAGTGACTTAGTTGCTCCATCATGTCTCTGCCCTCCCTGTAGTATCTGGTTTCACATCCTGCACAAGCAGATCAGGTTCATTTGTTTTGTTTCCAAGGTGTGTGGTGTTTATATGTGCAAATATTTCCGTTGGTTCTTTGTGATCAGCACTGAATCTGAGCAATGAAAACTCAGTTGACATGGAAAACCGTTAATTTAATTTTCAAGTATGAGATGTGATTGATGAGGATAGATAATCCTGCAAGAAAAAAAATGTCTTGTTACCATCTTAGGGATAAGTAGCTTCCTACACTTACAGCTGGCAGCTGGCAGTCTCATTTCTGGAATTCACAAATGTACAGAAATCCAATGTATTTACTTCAAGGCTCAGCTGGGGGAGGCTGAGCTGACAAGCACAAAACTTTATATCCAGTTACTCCAATTTCAGGCTTCAGGGCCATGAATGGAGTCGTTCAGGGAGTTGTATATAAAGTACACATATGAGGAACTGATCTGTGAGTGCATGTCTGTGGTCAGTGCTGTATCTTCACTCTGTTTACAACTTACAAACCTTTCAGGTTTGTAAGGTTGAAGTCTTCCAATTTACACTTAGCTGAACAGAAATAGCAGCCTAAGCAGGTCCATTCTGGTCTATCTTCATAGATAAAATGAAACCTTTCCCTCTTTTACTATCACTAGTAAAACTGCAATCATCAGGCTATTTTTTATGCATGTGCTCATTTTACAGCTGTATGACATTTTTATGAGAGGACTCAGGGACATCCACATGTTGATCCAGGGTAGAGAAAGCATGGCACCAAGCAGTGCACATTTTCTTTCCCATGCCTGCCAACAGGCTTCATTTTTGTAATAGAAAAACCAGCCATAGAGACCAGGAAGCAACAACCTGACCTGCTCAGACTTTCATCCTCTGGACTCCAGCCCAAATTGTAAGACATTCATTACTGAGCTGAGGCAAGTCCCCTCCCCTCACACCCTCAGTGCCATCCATTCAAAGCCTTCCTGGTGGTGAAGCCTGTCCAGCAGCTGGCTAGACAAGGCACCTTCCACACTGGAGTGACTTACAATGTTATTTTGTGACAAAAAGCAGCAGATCAGGTTTGTCTCTCTCATGGTTTTTGAAGCCCACAGTCTTCAAATGGACCCTGTTTTTTATTAAAAGGAGTGCAAAACGGTATGCTTTTTGCTAGAAGAAGTCCTTTCTGCATTCCTGTGGTTAGAGGGAACACAGGTAGCAGCTGTTATGTATGGCTGATATGATGCAGGTTATTTGTATAAGGAGCTGAGACTCGGGGAACGTACTTATTGTTTGAAGATAGGAAAGGTGATTTAAAGTTGTTCCCCTTTTGTAATCAAGCCAGTCACCTTTGACATAAAAAATTATAACACGAGCCTGCTGCAAAAGTTTGGATTTGCATACATACATTACTTAAATCCAATTCCAGTGAAAACCTGTCATCTTGGTATGTTACACATGAACTTAAAGACTTAACCAGTTTGCCTCAGACCAATTAGTAAACAGTTCTTCCCGATCAGCAGGTTTAATATGTTTTTTACAACCAAGATATCAAAGGACTCCTCCAGTGAAGCCCACCTGGGCTGGCCCTGGCAGAGGAGCAAGGATGCTCTTCCTGGCTGAGAGGATGGAAAGGCACCCCAGCACTGGGAGCTCTGATTTCCTCTGAAAAGCTAAGGGCTGCTTCTCAGATCTGGTATCAAACACATGCAAAGCCTTGTGCAAACAGCACTCAAAGGGCAGTTATGTATGTAACTGAGGGCTGGCTGGGACAGAGGGCAAGGACAAGCTGGCCTGGTCTCAGCTGCCATCTGGGGCTGTGAACCCGGGTGACTCCACTCCCTCCTGGTATAGGCAAAGACCCAGGAACCCAGCACCACACCGTGCTCCTGCTGCGGCTGTCGGAAAAGCAAAGGAAACACTGTCCCTGGCAGTGCTGGGAAAACCTGGAAATGTGCACCCTGGGGACTTGTACTGACAACACAAACCCTCCAGTCATCTGTAGAGTATTGCTGCATTCCATTGGTAATAGTGCAGCAGAGGGGGAAAAAAAAGAGTTGGAAGAGGAAAAAAGCAGTGCCTGGAAAAATCTTTCTAACAAAGGAACACAAGGACAAATGTTTTTCTTACTTATGGCAAGGTTTTCTGTGTGAAATTTAATTTTCAAACTTTTAAAATTCCCCTTCAAAAGTAAACCTTAGTTTTTTTATATATTAGTAAATCATAGCTGTTGATAAATTTAAAATAATGATAAATATATAAAATTTTAGCTTATGCTCCCAGGCCTATACAACTTTCATGACCATCACAAACTAACTTTTGCTCCAGAAGGAGAATAAATAATACAGCTGACATTTATGAGGGTGAGCTTGAAAGTGACTTTAATAAAAGTGGCTTTGAGATAAGCTTAAGGCATTGGTATAAATGCCAGTGATGCAACTGAACGAAAAATAAAGCAATTTGGGATTATTGTTTATTTTCTCCCTGAAAAGAACTTGTATGAATACAAAGCTCTTCAATATCAAGATACAGATGTGATATTTATCAGATGAAATAATAATTACCTCTTACCATAAGTAAAAATCTCAAAACAACTAAGGCTATAAGAATATTATTTTTAACCTGTGTTGTAATAGATGAATTAGTAGAAGTACATGGCAGCCAGGGTAAATTGTTTCTTTAAGCAGCAAAGGTAAATTGTTTCTTAAACCGGAAGTTTTAGCTTTATTTGGTTCCATTTTAAATGTATATCCTTGTGTGCTTTTCACAAACCCATTAAAACTGTCCACAGACTACAGTTTGCTAGATGCAAGCATTCAAATTGTTCTCCACAGACTATGTAATCTGTCCATTTTACACAAGAAAATGGGCAAAAGCAATTTATATTGCTACTATATCCACTAGCTGCCACAACAAAAAGAAAACAAAAAAAAAATTACTTATTCAATGAAGATTGTCTCAGGAGGTAACAGGTAGAGTAGAAAAACTGTATTGCAGGAGGTATCTTCTAGATGGCAAAAGGTCAAACTTAAATTAAAGTTAGTTAAACATAAACCAGAGTCTGGGATCAAATAGGAGAAGAAAAAGGAGAGTACTGGTCTAGTAGGTTTTAACTATATTTTAGTCAGGCCAAGATGATGTGAAGGTGAAAATACAATGACTGATTGAAGAGATGGATAACTGTGGTAACTGTGGATATGTGATAGTATAAAATCAGGAATAGCCAGTGAAGGATAACAGTATTCAAATATCCTTGAGAATGTCACACAACCAGCTGGAACACGTGTCATAGCTTAGGCCAGGACATCCATGGGTGTCCCCATCCACCATCCATGGGACCTGATAGGTCCCCACCAACCACTCAGTCCCAGACATCATGTGGACCCCAGGCTCCTCAAGCCACTGGGTCACACAAGTCTTTGGGGAAGGAGGATATGGACTCACATGTATAAAAAGGATTCTTCTATAAGTAAAATTCTCTTCCAGATTTCATAGAACAGCATTTAAGATGCTGATAGCTATTGCTAAGACCCCAGTAAAGTCAGCACGTAGACATAGTGCTTTGAACCAGTCCTTTTCCTTGGACCAGTCCTTAACTTCTTGCAGGTTTGTCCTTTCAACAAACTGTTCTGGGACACAAGATTTCAGATACAGCAGCATGTTTGAAGATGCACACACACACACAGCCCAGCACTTTAAACCCAAACTTCTAAGGTTTGTGTTTCCTTCTGATAGCAACCACCCAGAAGAAAACAGTGCTTTGTTTGGTAAGTAGCAAATACTAGCACAGGGGTAGAGAGTTCTAGTGAAAAACTCACAAATAATCCCATTTTTGAATATTGTTGTAGTACAATTTGAACATGTAGTAATTTTGAAGTATGATTTTTCTCTTTGTGAGAATGAACTCTAACACATAGAGTCTTGTGCAGACAGTCCTCTAAAATTTTGGCTATCTAGATGTTTTTGGATCAGAGTAAAGGGAAAACCATGAGGAGAAGCTTCTGAATCCCTGAGGATATACAGAGAGACAGGTTCCTCCTACCTGGCTTCCTCCATGCACCAAGCATTGCCAGCAGGGCAATAACTTACAGGGTTGTACATGACAATTAAAATGATCTCTCCCTGCACATGGTCTGGAAACCTGCTTGCCCTGCAGACTTGTTATGCCCACAGCCATCTTCTCCCAGTGGCCCTCCACAATCCCCTGGCACTAGAAGGGCAGATAAATTTGGTGCATACAAGGGGCCACTTTGAGGCTCACTTTGCCTCAAAGGGAGGCGAAGAGATGCTCCTGAGCACAGTGGCACAGGTGGCACTGTGGACAGCTCATAAAGCAAAAGTCAGGTCATCCACAGTGCTCAGGGCTTGGATTCTCATCACTTTGGTTTTTAAATCTCAGGGCAAAACTTGTGACTCCTGTCCCTTGCTAATGGATACATTACACTGGAATATGGTATTCTGTCTTCCTGGTTCTTTGCACCATGCTGCCATTCTCTGGGTGGAAAGAAAAAGTAGTTCTCTTTACAGAAATGAAGCAGATTTAAAACAATTTAAAAGGAAATCACAATTATAAAACAAGAAAGAACTGATCCATTCCTCTATACAGCCTGGGTTAATACGGCTGAAAGGACATGTGGACACAGGTCTGGGAATATTTTTAGCAGAAATACTTTCTAAGATGTCAAAGAAGAATATTCCAAAATCGCAAGTGATTGGTAGTTTTTGTTTTGTTTGTTTTGTTTTTCCAAAGGGTTCTCCTTACAATGAAAATGGTTTGAAAGAAAATCTGCAATTCCTCCACTCAACCTTTCAATTCTTATCAGCTTTCTCACATACAACTCAACTACTTTTTGTTGTTCATGTTCAGTAATTTTGGCTAACACAGGTAGGGTCTAAAGTGGAGCAAGGTCAGACCAAGCTACCTGCAGACATTACAGTCATATCTTCAGCGATCCCAACCTTGACATGGATTTTCAGGCTTAATTACTCACTTCAGCATTTATTTCACTCAGCCTTTAGCAAGGTGTAGGTTTTAGCTGGTGTAGTGCTTGCTTTCCAAAGCACACAGTTGTAAAAGCCTGAGTACAACTGGTAGTTTTGGCTCCCTAGAAACTGAATATGTCTTTTTGTGGTAGCACGCAAGTCACTTCATTAATAGTCAAAGCAGAAAAAAAATCAGCAAGAAATAAATGCATGTGTTTCTCTCATAATTGATCCTCAGCACCTAAACTGCCCCACTCATTTTTTTTACCACTGTTTCTACTCTGTTGCAGGCTAGTGCATTTGAGGAATTCTCATCATGGCCCACATATGTCCTTCCTTTCCTTCTCCTGTCTTCACAGTCTTCTGGTAATCCTGATGATCCTGGGGATCCACAAACCCATTTTCCCCTTCCCTTTGTTCTCTCTGATGCCCCTCTGAAGGACGTCGTACTCACGACGTCCATTGACAGGACTGGGAGATGTTTAGACATATGATCTTTCGCAGAATCATTGACTCATAGAATGGCTTGGATTGGAAGTCTCCTTAAAGCTTATTTAGTCCTATGTCATGGAAACCCATGGAGGGGTATCCTCCAACATGCGAAAAAGAAAGGCTGCAGAAACAGGAATCACTCCCATTTCCCTCTCTCACACTTTCCTGCATAGAACCATCATGAAAGAATAGAGAACAAGCCACTAGCACTTCTATGCATGCACTGGTTTAGCTTGTTTGGTGGCTGCCTTATATGCTGGTATCTGCACTTCACTGAGTTCACATGCATTCAATGATTTATGGCAAACTTCAAGTTAAGAGTATAAACGCAAGATGAGACACCAGTCACCCTTTTAATGGGTAACAAATCACACAGTATTCCTTTTTTGTCCCTTTATCCCTTAACCCAAGATTAGTAGTAAAACACTCAGAAAGGCATTTAAGTGGGTGGCTTTATTTTACAGCTCACAGGAGATGAACAACTGCTAAACCAAAAGCTTGTGTCACTGTTCAGCAACAGCTGTCAGAAAGGAGGGGAAAACTCTCGAGACTCCTCCCCTGCAAGCTGCTATTTATAGCTCACTCTCTGTATGGTCTTGCAAGCCTCTGATTAAATGTTGTGAAAGACAGGCAGTGCTAAGCAACGGAGAGGACAACACACAGGGAGCCAGCCCCCAGGTTGGAACAGACTTTGAGCTGTAAACTCAACATTTCCAGCTTTCGAGGAGCTTTGCATTGTCTCACACAAAGATTAGTAACCAAGCATGCTTCTTAAAATGGCTTAAAGCTAGCAAGGCTGAATCATGAAGATGCCAAACAGAGCCTTCCTTCCCATCCACAGCTGTGTATGCAAAAGATGACAAATTAAATTAGCTATTTTTTCTCCAACTGCTTGCCCTGATTAAGAGTCTGATTTGGGAAAAAAACCAAACCAAAACAACTCTGGAATTTAACAAGTAAACAAAACCAGACCCATTTTTATATTTGTAGACATAAACTGAAAAGAAGAATTCTCTTCCACTTGTTCATTGTTCCATCCCTACTCCCATAAAATTAATGAATATACATCAGTTAGCTGAATGATCTGTTGTCCAAGATTTTTCATTTTTGGCTTAGTGCTGATGTACTTGGCAAGAATTGCACTAATTTGGAAGTCATTTGGATGTCCTAGCTTGCCATTATTCCGTTATTTTTTAAACCGAAATCCCAAAAAAATTATTAATGCTTCAAGGAGAGGCTCAGCTGCAAACAGTGAGACTCTCACATTCTGAAGAGAATAGCTCACAATGCCCTTGCCCAGAAAACACATGCAGATTGAAGCTGGATGGTTCATTCCTCCTTGCCAGATTCCTGGGCTACCACTGAAAGTACCAAGAAGGAACCATCAGCTTTGCTATTTCAACTAAGCAGCCCCCGAGTCCCAGTAAATTACTACTACAAGTCAAAGGGCTCTCCTGAGAGACAGAAGTAGAGCAGGAAAATCAAAATGCAAAGGTTCTTTAGTGAGGACAAACAGCAAGGTAGCCAAAGGCTGCAGAAGAAAGGTGTTGATGGGTTCACTGTTCACCATTTCAGCAACAACCCTCTGCAGAAGAAGAACTGCAAAGCAGATGAAGGCTCCTCTGAATTGTGAGAGGGTGGAGGACAGTCCCTGCCCCAAAGGGGCTGGCCATAGAGTTACAGTCCCTCACCCTTCTCCAGGTGGATTTCACACATCTCATAAACCTTAGACACATATCCCAGTCCAGTTTTCTTTCGCTGGGATACAAGCAGTCCTTCACTTATATTCTTGGCAGGAAGACTTGCTTCATCAACAAATGTTTAAAAAGAAGCAGCAGATGCCCTCCTCCTTCAACACATAACAACAGCAAATAGCATAATCAGGGGCTGATTACAAGACTGATTTCCACTCTCTAATTTAAGAAATGGAGCGGGTAACGGCATGTACCGCACAACACGTGCCATAACTTGTGTGTTCATCATTCTATGCCATAAACTCCTGCAAGGCAAAGCTTTTTCAACAGCATTTCTCATTTCTAAAAGGCTGTGAGAGACAAAATAATGCCCTTATTTTGCCTGCAACAAGATCCAAGTTCTGAACACATAATCCACAGTCCACAGGCTGAGAAGATGAGAAAAGCAAGAGGACTAATCAAACTTGCAGGATCCATTGTGAAAATGTCAACCACACAGCCTGTTCCAATGGCAACAAGCTCAAACAGGGTATTTAAACATAGAGATTTAATCAC